>WTSP01016662.1:0-18814 GCA_025331215.1 Actenoides lindsayi | reverse complement strand
TGTAGAGTAGGGTTAATGGTTGGACATGATGATCCCAAGGGTCTTTTCCAACCTAAATGATTCTGTGATTCTGTGATACTTAATTCTGGAGTACAGCTAAAACCACAGGCAGACTGCATTCCAGAGCAAACATATCACTTGAAGTGAACTTACTTATTTTGAGTGCAGCTTAGAGCTGGGTAGTGTATGGAAATCTATAAACAGTCTTGATGGTAGTACCACAGAGACACCCATCCACAATTTTAATATTCAAGACAAACCACTATAAGCATAAGGGTGAAATTATCTTCTTAAAATCAGTCAATACTCACTTCCTCAGTAATGACAGTCAATTTAAATGAGGTTTTGTAGTAACCACCCCAAAAGCCTATATTCGTGCAACATCAGATAGCAGCTCCTAAGGACCCACCCAAACTCATCTGAGAAGGCCACGAATGGAGCAGAACAGAACACCACTGGGTGTCAACGGGCACTCTGCTGCTACCTCCCTGGTGGTACCAGCCCAGCAGGAGACCATCACAACGCAGGTCATCAGAGACACAGAATCAGCTTTTAAACAGCAGTAGACTGCCACTAGCAGTGCAGAAAACCAAAACAAAAACCAAAACAAAAATGAACCAAACCCAACCCCAAAAAAACCCCGACTAACCATTGTCATTATGTTGGTTTTAAACATCTTCAATCAGCTTTTGGAAATGTTCTGCTGTCATTCGAGCAGACAGATAATGTTTCCTGTTCTTTTCTCTAAAACGAGATCAAAGTTGTCTGCTGGGAGAAGCCCGGAAAGGGTAAGTCATTCTCTTACGACCTGAGTCTAACTCTGTCACTATAGGTACAGACTGCATTTCTCTCCTCATTAACTTGCAACACAGTGCTCAAAAAAAAGCTTCAAGATTGAAGGTCATTCAGCAGGTCACTGAACTACAAGCAGTTATGAAAAGGAAACGAATCGCCAAGTAAAACCAAAATAGAGAACCAAACAGAGGAATGTGTTCAAAACACATCCTGTTTTCAGATCATCCTATGTGCCCCTCCCACAGAAACCAATTTTTAATGTAAACTGTGACTTTAAAGTCTTCCTCAAGCGCCAGAGGCTCCTTGCAGGAAAGACATTTGAGAAGAGAAAGCTAGGAGGAAGAGGTGAAGGAGGGTGGCACTTCACAAGTTCTGTTTTTCCATTGGTGGTGCTTTACATGTTGTGATGGTATTTTCTTAAAGAAA
The DNA here is from genome assembly GCA_025331215.1 of Actenoides lindsayi. Taxonomy (NCBI): domain Eukaryota; kingdom Metazoa; phylum Chordata; class Aves; order Coraciiformes; family Alcedinidae; genus Actenoides; species Actenoides lindsayi. Next base: position 17,593 of record WTSP01016662.1, on the reverse strand, counting down.
AACATAATTCTCCTTCAGATTCTGAAGTAACGGGCTTTCTCCCCTTTCCCTTCTACCTTAAGATAAATAACATCCACTCGAAAAAGACTGAAAGGGTAGTAGGAACAGCTAAGACTCAAGATTTGACTCTGTGCTGATAACTAGTTTATATTGCTAGCTTCACAGGACAGCACGCAGGGGAAAGTGTGAGTCAGAGCCTTTCAGATTAAATTCCCCATGATATAACAAGAAAAACTTCCAAAACACGTCTGGGTGTCATCCCCACTCCAGCACATAAGGAAAAAATGCTAACATAGCATTACAAGGCAATGGCTGTGATGGCAAGAAGACGAAATGCAATATAATGAGTTGGGCTTGTAGCACGACAACAACGCGAGTCTATTCTTGCAGAGCAACATAGGGGTTTGGGTTGGGAAGAAAGTATTTTGAAAGTTGTGTACAGCATCAGCACTGGCGAGGCCAGCCCAGTTTTGAGAACACAGTTGTGAGAAAGATATGCCTCTGTAAACTTGCATCTTCACTTGTGCTCGTGGCAAATTTTATAAATAATTTTTGCTAAATGCATCAGTTCCCTCTTCAAAAAGGATGTGGCTCAACACGCTGACCATTGCAAGTTTTGGAAGGCTTTTCATGTTAATTATTTTTTGTGATGTCTAATTGGTGCCACTTCCTGGACTTCTAGTGAATTACACTTTTAAATGTTCTGGGCTTGATTAAATCCAAGAGTCTTCACAGACTGTACTTGTGATTACTTGTATTGACTTACTCAACCTCTTACTAAAGGAATGGTATTTTTTTCATTCCCACTATATGCAGTACTTTTATTTTTCATAGATTCTCTAAATTGGTTTAAACATATAATCAATAACTAACAGGAATACTTAACTGTATTTTTGGTTTTGACTGGTAAACTGCATTTTGACTGGTAAACTGCAAAAGAAGATGCACATAGGTACAACTTCACACAATGTGTATTTAATATGAAATAAAATATTAGTGAAAATTTAGTGAGCATAAAAGTAGTAGCTGGGACTTCCTAGATTCCATTCATTATCTGAAAATACCTGTGCCATGTATTAATCTGTTAAGAGGGAAAAATGAGCACATTTTTTGAAGAGAGATCTGCAATCATGTTCAGGCTCTCTTTTTTCTTCGTGCTTAATTAGTTTTTGCAGGCCCCTGAGAGAGCGTTGTGGTACCACCCTGCCATACACACCTGCAACGACCATTATAAAGGGTCTCCGCCGCTTTATCCCAGGTGTCATTTTGTCTGGGAGAAAGCAGCAGGCGTGTTACTGTGAGCTCTGGAGAAGTCAGCTGAACGCGCACGTCCTGTCCCCACTCGTTTCCTGATCAATTAAAGGTAACCAGACCAAGGTCTGCGCCGGGAAACGCCATTTTTTGCACGTAGGCCCCTAGGCGGGCGCGCCTGCTGCTCGGTGCCTGGCAGCCCGTCAGAAGCCTGCGCCTCCCGCCCGCCGCCGCCACAGCCTTCGCCCCGCTGCCCCCGGCCCCGCCCGCAACCCCGCCCCAGGGCCAGGGCCGGCGCGCTCCGCCGGGCCGCCACGCACCCTTCCCCCCGAGTCTCCGCACGCCGGGAGGAGCTGCGGCTCCGCGCCCGCCGGAGAGGCACGGGGCAGGGGCGGGTCGGCTTGGCTTGGCGGCAGACATGCCCGTGAGTTGTTAGCGGGTCGCCCGGGCCTGCCCGCGGGCCGGGGGCTCGCTGCCAGCCGGCACCTGCCCGCGGGTCGCGCGGGGCGGGCGGAGCGCGCGGGGGCACCGCGCGACAGGAGCCCCCCCGGTGCCGCGGCCTTCGGAGCGGGGGTGCTGAGGGGACGCGGAAGGGGCGGGCGAGCTGCGTCCTCACCGGCAGACGGCGGCGGGCGGCCGGAGGCAGCGAAGGCCCAAGGGGCCTCGCTCTCGGTCCCGTCGCCCTCGCGGCTCTGGCGCTGCCGCCGAGCCCGGGAGCAGAGCGAGGGCGGCTTGGCGGCACCCGGTCTGCCCGAGCAGCCCGAGCGCCGGGGAACCTAACGGTGCCTTTTCCTCTCGACTTCCCCAGCTGGCGAAGGATCTCGTGCATCCTTCCGTAGAGGATGAGAGGAGAAAGCACAAAAAGAAGCGTCTTGTGCAGAGCCCGAACTCCTACTTCATGGATGTGAAATGCCCAGGTAAATATTTCAAATGTCCGTTACCTGACAGGGAGGGAAACTAATTTCTGTGCGGTTCGTCTTCGTACAAGGTCTGAGTTTTTATTTTCATCCAGATGTGGTTTATCTGCTCTGCAGAGGCAGAAGAAGCCTGCCTACAGCCTTGGGGTTTTTTTAACAATATAAGCGTTTTCAAGCTTTTTCAAAAGTTAATTTATAACAATTAACTTTTTCTTTTCTTTTCTTTTCTTGAGGTCTGTCAGGAGCTTTTTGGTTTGGGTTTTTTTTTTTTCTTCCTTTTCCTGTCAACTGGGGAAAAAACCCTCCTATTTGCGTGTGTAAGAAGCGAGATTAAGGGAATGCTTTAGTTTCAAATAGAAGACAACGTTGTTTTCCTCCTTTTGTAAGCTGGTCGATTCTAGAAGAGCAGAAAAACCTTTCACAAGGGTTACACAGGCATCCTGGGACTGCACGGAGAAGTAAACCAGACACAGTTGCCTCTTCCGCATGCAAGCCGACAGCTAGCTCGCTTACGGGAGGGTTCTGTTTAACTGTCACCCATGTCTGCTTTTCCCAGATGTTCCTTAGCTCGGAAACATCTGTATAGCCAACTTCTCTTTTCTAAACAACCCACGGGATTTTCTAGCACAGTTAGAGGAGCATGTTTACAGGCTTTCCCAGTGAGCAGCTGCTTGGACTGGCACAGCTACAGCCGTGTGGAGGCACAGAAACTGTCAAGTGTGGTGACTTTTCTTCTTACACCGCAGGAGTTCCCAGGAGCTTATCACAGTAAGAAAATGCATAACTTAACAATAGGATCATCCTGACTACAAGCGGGGACTTCTTGCTGGATTCAGGTTTTCTTACTACCTTTTTCTTAGCAGCTTAGATTGCTAAGAAGCTCTGAGAAATTGTTTTCCATCTGAAAGTGAGGTAAATTCATTAAAAGGGTTAGAAAGTAAAGTGTGGTTACTTCTAAAAACTACATGGTTGCAGGCTAAGCCAGGGGCTGTTTTCCTTAAAAGCTTCCTTCCAGCCGGTGTAAATGCACACATATGCTGACACAAAGTTAATGTCAACCTAGGCCCGTAAGTCATTGGTTACCTTCATTATTGCTGGATTAATTGCTTATTGAGTTTGAGGATTCTGTAGAGCAAAGCAAGAAGCTTCAATAATGATAGTCCTGGCTCAAGGCACTGAAAATACCAGGCTGAGTATCGTTCAGTGTTGTTGGAAGTTGCTGCCAAGTTACTGAAATGGATTGAGCAAAATACAGTGAAAAAACTCCTCAATGTGGCAGTTCACGTTCACAGGGGGAAAACAGTTGCTGTGGTTAAATTTGAGCTGTTAGTAGCTTTTATCACATAAAGATTGGTGTCGTTACGACTTGCGATTTAAACAAAGCAGAAACCTGTATTCTGTCCAGTGGTAGTTCTCTCTACCAACCAGTTCTCTTGACAGAGCTTTCTGAGGACCTTCCTCACAGCAGATTCTATCTGTCCCTCTGATCCACAAGTGCTGAAAATGGAATCTAGGCTCACCTTTTATCTGTTCTTCTATGTCCACCTCTAGATTAAATCCTTTACAAGTTTCCTCTTTCCAAAAATTCTTCTTGGGTAATTAAAAATACTTTTCAGTGAAAAGAATCAAAGTAGTGAAAATCTGTTGGTCCAAGCCATGTACAAGAGTAATTTTATTCTTTCTTAAGTCACAGAAGTTGTAGGCAAAGTGTCTTGCATGTGAAATTAGTGAAGTTACTCTGTGCAAGTCATCTTGTTTAAATATGATGCCACTTTTCTAGAATACAACCAAGCACATGCCTTATGTGTACCAATTATTAAACAGAAAGCAAACCCAGATTGGAACAGAGGTGTTTATATTCACAGGTGTCAGGCTTATGTCAACAGCAACGTTCTACCGTTACAGGTTAACTATTTCTCCAGCTAGGTGCGTTGTTCTGGTCAGCAGAGAAGGCTCATCCACACCTCCTTGCCTTTTCTGCAGGAGACATACTACAGGCAAATGAGGGCTTGTCTTGATTTTTCATATGGGGAGTAACAACAGTTCCTTAACTAACCTGCTTTCATATGCATGTTTGTAAAAAGGTACTTCAGACTGGACCACAGGAACAATGTTTTGTTTTGTTTTACTTGGTATGCTGTGTAATGAAATACAGATCCATATTTGTACTTAGAGTATCCAGTTCAATTACACGTAAAATAAAAGAACCATGCCAGAAATACTCCATGGGAAGTTTAATAATGCTGTTTTCCAGGATGCTACAAGATCACCACTGTGTTCAGCCACGCTCAGACAGTAGTTCTGTGTGTAGGGTGCTCAACTGTTCTGTGTCAGCCTACTGGGGGAAAAGCCAGGCTCACAGAAGGTAAGGGGCAATGTCCAGCAGCCTACATGTTCCACTTAGATAAATGCATTTATGCCTTTACAGCCTGAAAATATTTTAGCTTTGATTTTGAATGATACTGGAATTCTTATTTTTTCAGATTGCTTAGATTTGGCTAGTAAAAATAGTGTTAATGGGCTCTGAATTTCCATCTTTTTTCTTCAGATTCTTTTTAAATGACCATACAGATACCAGGCAGTGGAGCAGCTGTATTGTGATCACACACACTTTGACTTTACCCCATATGTAATAAATATTGCCTACTAATTCTGAACTTAGTTGAGAGCATTAAAGAGCATCATTAAAGGAGCAGTGTACTTCTGCCATGCTAAAGCAATACTGTGCTCCTGCTAGTCAGCCGTGGCTCGTCTGCTTGTTTTTAAACAGGAGCACTGTAAGGCAGTTCCCTAGCTCATGTTACTGAATCAAAATTTGGTTTGTATAAATTATAAGGGAACAAATAACCACCAATAATTATACACAGATAACTGGTATAGCACCAGTGTCTTGAAATGCAACCCAATGTCTGGGATATATGGAGAAAACACTGCAAACACTTGAGCATTTAAAAAAAAAATGAAAGAACAAATCCAGATTTTATTCATGTTTCATTTAAAGGACAAAAGGTAAATATATTAGTGCTTATACCATGTGCTACTACACAAATGTAGTTTATGTGAGGACAGAAAAGACTCAAAGTACTAATCCTTCACCTCTTGTGGTACGTGAAATTGAAACCTCTTGCATGAGTTTAGGTGGGATGGGCAATTTTCCAAGGCAGTCTAACAGTTTAAGAACTATTATATCTATACTGGTGTGATTTCTTTACAGGCTGTTCATTTAGAAGAAAGCAGCACTGAACACTTCTGCATGTGGTTCTGAATCTGTTTTCCTGAAAACATGCCCAGTTTAAAAATGCCTGATAATACAACTGTGTAATTACAATTGATGTTGTACAAATTACGTGCTATTGGCAACTAATGAGCTGAGATCTTTTTCTCAATAAATGATTTGAAGTGCAAGTTTTTTTTCTGCAAGTTTGCAGACAACTGAGCTCTATTTTTAAAATTTTACTTTTAAACAGTGTATTTGTTAATTGGGTGGTGTCATTTAATATAAAAACCTTAGATTTGCTGCACCCTTCCGCTCATTAATCATCAACTACATTAGTGTAATGCATATAGTGACAGAAACTGCAGTAAGAATGCATTTTGTGTACTTTTTTAACTGCAGCTACCCTAACAGCAAGGGTTGCAAAAGCTAGATGGATTTAAAAGGGCTTATTTTGAACACTGTTTTAGTCCCTTGACCATTTTGAGTAATGTGGTGATAAATAAAAGTATAAACGTATGTTCAGTTGCTTTTCTGGTGTGCATGGGTTTTCCTCTCCCTCTCTAATCTGGTCTTGAAACTGCATTTGATATTCTATACAAGAAAAAAAAAACGTCTTTTTTGAAACACTGAAAGCATTCAGTAGAGAGGAGGCATATGGTATATAAGCAACAGTAAGTCAGACTACACTAACACTTGTGAATGGTATCCAGTTATTAAAAAAACTAGTCCAGCAAACCCATGCATGTTTCAGTACTCGCTGCTGACATTAAATAATGATCTTTTTGCCATGAGGAAACAGGATTTTTTAGATAGTTTTTTAAAAGCCACCCCTTTCTTAATGACTGTTAAAAAGTAAATTATTTTTTTTTAAACAATGACAAAACATTCAAACAGTCTCTAATGTATGTTATTTTACTAAAGAAGTTATCTGTCTATCTCTTTCAAAGTACCAGGTGTCTTAGTGAGCTTATTATTGTAGGGGATTTCTATTTAATCTGTATTCTTCTTATGATTTTTAGAACTTGGGTTTCTAGTCAGTAAAAAACCCCTAAACTTGATATTACAAGTCATCACATTGGCAAGATAAATTTATTTTGAACACATTATCAGATGCAAAAAAATAGGTGTTTGATACAGAAAAAGATGCACCAATTTAGTCTACATGCTTTTTAAGAAAAGCAGTTTTATGTCAGTACCATATTGTGCTTTCACAATAAAGGTTAGTTTAAGAGCAAGTTGATCATGAAAGCTGCTATTAATTGACCAGTTACTTTCCCACACTTACTTAATGCTAGTCCATCAAAGAACTGGTTTCAGAATAAAGATCAGAGTAGCCATATTAATTAACCTGAAACTATGTGCTAAGGCCAGATAAATTCCTTCTCCAATATTTCTGCCTTGTTTTCCTCCACTCAAAAGACAAGAACACATGAGGAAATACCAGATCAGAGAAAGTCATTGACCCATTTTGTTCCAGGTACTGGAAGATGAAATTTAGACATCGTAGCATGTGCAATACTGCACATGTGACAATAGAGGTTTTTAAAAAGCCTGAAGTTACTGGAGATTCACTAGAAAGAACATAGTACACATATAAAAAGTTGGTGGCTAAACAAATTCTGTGAGGGGAGTGAGATACTGTCACTAGTATCTTGGTGTTAGAAATGCCTTTCACACTTCTTGCCCTTATTCACTTTCATACATACTTCAAATATTTCCATTTATTAGTGTTTGGTGATGGGCAGACAAGCATTGGGTAAACTTACCCTTCTTTATTCTGAATCTTTGTCTAAACCCAAACACAAGGGTCAGGGAGTGAAACTTGTTTTATCTCAAGTATGCAAAATGGTTTTCAAGGACAATTCCACTTGCGAAACAGATCAGTCATACAAGAAAAGTTATGTGATAAATCCTAAAATAATGGTGTTACTTTTCACATTTTCTGTATTTAAAACATTCTGTTTGGTCTATTTCTAGTCACATATTCTTCAACGTGAAAACAACTCAAGCTACTTTTGTTCCCAGTGTAAAATGGGATATGACTTCTGCTGCGTGTTTAATGAGCTAGCAGGTGCTCAAGACTGGAAAAAAACCGTTGCTGTTGTGGAAGGGGCTCACCTCCCCTACTGCTGTACTGGAAGTGTCAAACAATAGCATAGACTTTAGTGGAAGAGTGGGTAATTTAGTGCCTGACCAAATGACAGTTTGTTCAGTTAACATGTAGGCTTTCACTGTTTTAAGGCACAAGAATTGTAATTATGAAAGGTACTAAATTAGTCCTACTAGCTTCAAACAAAAATGTGGGTAAAACACTGTTACGTCAAAATAGGAGCTTTCCAGTGCTAGGCAGTATTATCATAGGCATACTGAGAAGAGAGATGACAGCATGTCACTTCATCCCAGGGCAGATACCAACTGTGACATTGGTACTAAAAGCACTAACTTGGGAAAGAGGCAGGTAAGGCCATCTTCTGCTCTCTGCTATGTAAGACATCTTGCTCCTTAGATTCAGAGAAGCAGAGCTGCTGAACTGTGCAGGAACAGAAGTATTCAGACCTTTCCTGAAGAATGTTTTGTTTTGCCTCAGCCTGGAAATACTGTTGTAATGTAACTAGAGGGGAAGTGGGGTGGGGGAGATCTTCCATGCTATTATGGAATATATAAAATTAATTTATTCAGGTGTTACTGTATTGCTGTAGCAAATGTGAAGATTAGAAAAATGTTTCTTCAGAACTCTATCACAATTTCTTGTTCAGCCTTGTGCAAAAGTATCTCCAAATGGAAAAAAGGATGGGTTTCCAAAAAAAAACCTCTCAAACTCTGTGAGACTTCTACTAGTGGCTTCAAGAATGGGCTTTAAATTTTATTGAGTTATTTGAGTTCCTAATTCCTACAGCTCAAGGAAAATGTACATGCCAGAAGTGTGCCGTTTCTGGTTACCAAAGTTAGCATGCATATCACTCAAAAACACAGCAAGACAGTTTCACAGCGTAGCATGTTCTGCTTATTCAGTCAGGCATATTCAACAGTGGAAATAATACCCTTATTTCAGGGTAAATCGGTTTTACACATTCTCTGTGTCCAAGAAAAAGGGAAGAGAGGATATCTAAATAACAAAAAGCTTTATTTACACTACTCTAGCTTCATTCTTTTCTAATTCTTAACAATCCACAGCTCTGACAAAAGTGCATTTCTGGTATAAATCTACATTCTAGCCTCAAGATTAGGGGTTTGCTGGGTGTTTTTCCTTTTTAAGCAAATAAGAAAAGTACTATGGGAAAGTATAAGAACCAAGAGTAAACGCATTTTTATTTAAAAAGTAACACTAAACAGTTTTGGCAGACTGGAACTGTGAGAATAACAAATTCTATCTTTGCATGTTCAAATAATACTGTGTAATTTTTCAGAAGTGTGACATTTAAGGTAAGTTAACTTATTGTTGTACTTGTCAGTGCAAAACACCAATGCTATTTCTTTGAATCTTGGTCAAGTGCTTTAGAAGATGAGAAAAAACCTGCTAATAATACAATGGTAATTTACACAGGTACTAAAGGAAGTCAGACTCGACTGTTACATTCTCCTTTTCTGTAAGTTAAGAACTTCCCTGAGAGATGAATTTTAGTTACACCTAAGTTTAGCACCACTAGCAGAAGATAATTAAGGGATTTTCTGATGCTTTTTCTTCACAGTTTTTTAGTGATCTCCAAGTCCAACTACATCCTTTGCCGTTTGTCTTTCTTGTTTCAGCACAGTGAGTTCAGTTACATGTATCTCTTTTTTAATCTATATATTGTGCCAATTTTTCTTTATCAAATTCTCTTGCAATCTTTAAGGCAGTGCTGTTGAGTGAAACTGATTGCATATTACAGATAATAGTAACAATGACTCCTCTAGGTGGTGCCACAAGCCCAGTAGCTATAGCTTCAGAGTCCAGCTCTTCGGGAAGAATGAGGAGGACACTACTTGCCCCCACTGCACCACCAGTGTGAGATGCATAGTGTCTCTGCTGTCTGCAACAGCCACATTGTTGGTTTTTTTCTACTACAGCCCAAGCCATTGCATATTTGCCATCCCTGTCCCACGATACTTCTGTTTTTGGCACTGGGGTCCACATCATTGCAACCGTGTCTGGTTTGAGGTACCCAGGAAGAAGTTTGACATTAGTGTTTTTAAATTGTCCAGCTTGATAACTGTACAATAAGGCACTTCCAAATTTCAGAAGGTCACCTACTGAAGACAGAAAGCCACCACCAGCCCACTTGTAAGAGTTGTCCACATACGGTGCGTTTACCAGACGTCCCTTTTTGTTGTAAACATAGCACCTGGAATTAAAAAAAATTCAACCTGTCATTCTCAGTTACTATGCAGAACTATTTTAAGCTGCCCTACCTTAGAAGGACAAACTAGACATGTATTAGCTTGTTCTCATGAAACTTTTGAATTATTTTTTTTAAATACCTTTTTCTTAAATATATTTCTTGCTGAAAAATCAACAAATTCAGACAGGAAAACAAAAATTAAGCTGACTTCTTAGCTTAGAAGCTTAGTTTCAATAAAAGTACTCATCCTTCTACTTAGTCTTCGGATATACTAAGAGTAAAGGCAATATAAAAGTAAGAGATGTGACCTACATCTATAGATCAGTGAGCACACGATTTTTCTTAAATCTCTGTACTAGATTTAAAGCATTTTAAGAAAGAGGAATCATGAAAACTACTCCATGGTTATCAGACACTGAGATGAAAGTTCACTGAAGTCTTATGTGACTGCTCTGAGACAGTAGTTTCAATTTATGATTTGCTTTCCCCCTACTGCCCCATTACAGTTGTCATATACTGTAACAGCTGAATATTCTGGAACTAGTAAGAGAAGTGAGAAGCATGAAAGAGTCTTGCAAAACCTGTATTAAATACAAATTAGAACCTACGAACTAGAATTGCAGAATGAACTATCAGGAACACAAAAGGAGAGCAGACAGAATTATGGTTTTGAAAGAAACAGGCCAGTCATGGGCTCTGAAATACTCAGAACATGAATCTCCCAACACCTTTGTGTCAGTGAAGCATAGCATAACCAAACCATTACAGAAATCACATGTCAATATGTTCTAGTCTGAAGCACCACGCTAGCTATTTGTGGAAGCAAAACCATCACATCAACATCTCAGTGTTGTTCTAAGTAGCCCAGACAGAAAGCCCAAAACAGCATCTGTCCTAATTCTTTCCTCCTTACTGTATTTCAGTTTATAAAGGGGTTAATATACACATGTGTATTTAAAAGAACTTGACTTGATAGTTTGAGACCATCACTAGCATCTAGATCCCTAAAACATTACAAGCTGCTCTCTGTGGGCATGTACATATACACACACACACTTTTAATATATATTTCTATATGTAAGCACTATCAACCCTGGATTCAACATGTTCATCACCATTTTCATTGAGAGCATTTTAGGAGCCAAACCTTTAAAAAGTTTGAGTCTCCCTTTCATGAGATTTTTTCCATTACTTGGTTTTGCAAATGTTAAAAATCTTCTGCACCAAAATTTAACAGATGTGTCAATAAATCTATTACAGAGCCCAAACAGGTAAGTCAATAAAATAAGACTGGTGAGAAAGACAAGAAACCCTGCCCTTATCCACCATATTGGTATGGATTATACCATTACAGAAATTTCTCTGGCTTTTTCTTGTTTGTTTGGGGTTTATTTGCACAGATTTTTGGAGGTTGTGGTTTGGGTTTGGTTTTTTTTAAGTTAATAAAAATAAATCAATTGTTTAAGCAAGTTCTGTATTAAACAGAATTTTCATTCTGGTTAGAACTGATGCTATGATTTAATTTCTGAAGACCCTGTTTTACTGTGAGACTATTACAATTCCACAGAACTCTTAAATAAAAGTCAGTATATATTAAGCAAACCAAGGTAACTACATATTCTAACATAATGTCCTAGTTACTGCTTTATTTTACTCTACTCAAACATACCTGTGCTTATTTGTACCCAAAATAAATGCAAACTTCAGTCACCCCTGCCATTCCCCCATAGTCTCATAAAAGGAAATACTTATTTCCTGTACTTAAATTTCACATGCTAATTACAGAACCAATACCATAATGCTGACATAAAAATCAATTACATGACTAACTTTGAAATAACATAAACCACTTCATTTAAAAGGCTGAAAAAAAATTAAAAAATAAAAAAAATAATGACACATTCTTAATTCAGGTGGCTTAATAAAGACAGAAAGAGTAACAGTTGTTGTGGAAAAAGAGTAAAGTTTCATCCTTGTTTACCTTGCTCTGTTATATACCATTGCTTCATTGTCATCTAGTACAGTTGATAGCATATCTAAATCACGAAACATTTTTAGCATATAATCTGTAAATTTTTGTCCTGAAACTCTCTCCACAACAGCGCTTAAAAGAGTAAAGCCATACGTTGAATACAAGAACTGACTGCCTTGAAGAAACACAATGAGAAACAGGAGAAAAAAAAAAAAGTTAGCCACATGATGATTAAATGGAATCTGAAGGATAACATTTAAGTAAACACGTGTACAACTAAAGTTATATACAGCAATGACTAATCAAATACTCCCCCTCCACCTCCATTTTAATACAATATCACAAGCCTGGGCCCTAGGAATTTCTGTGCTGCAGGAGACACAGCTGCTTGCTAAGTGCAGGTAGCTCTGAGAACAGCACGTTACAGGGATCTTCACGTCCAGCCGGGTTTCACGCAAAGATGTAAAGACTGACATTGAACATCCTTCCCACAAGGTTTACATACCAGCTCTAACAGGGATGGCTGGATTTGGAAAGCTGAAGCAAGCCGTAAAATTACCTCTGGAAAGATTCTCATCTACTGTGCCTTGTCTGCGTGTCTAGACCCTAGAGATGCAAAGACAAGGGCAGCATTCGCTCAAGGTTTTCCAAGGTCTTGATCCCTTAGCATATTGATTCTAGTTCTCTAGTTCTAGAATATCCTGAAAGGTTATGTGAGCACTAACAGGCAATGTAATTTATTTACAAAACAATGTTTCATTTTTTTTTAATTCTCATTCTTGTGCTAACACCTTTTATGAAACATCTACATACGAAGCAACTGCCAAACTGCCTACAGCCAAGACACACATCTTACTTGAAATGGTTCCTAGCTGGTTAAGTAGTTAACTTCTCTCTGCTTCCTACCCCTCTCCCCTTAAATGCATGTTATTTACTGTTTATCAGCAATGCATATCATTTGCCCGTTAACTCAGTTAGAACTTAACACCTGAAGTTCCTCAAAGTCCTTTCTAGAATTACCTTAATTAACTCCAACAATAATCAACCTTGACAATTCTGTGATTCTTTGCTCTTTCTGTAGAATTGTTTAGCTCTGGTTTAGTGACCCACTAAATTAACTGCTGAAGATGCAGAATATGCATTTCACAGCACTTACTTAGAGGTCCTGGGAGAAAAGTCTTATTTCTACCTGAGGTTCCCCTTTTTCTTCCACCCTGCATTTTCTGGGATTGCGTGTGTTACATTTTAAGTCTTGGCTACATCACATATTGAACCTGTTAGATGATGGTGTGCATACACCATTAGAAGGTGTCTATATAAGCATAATTCTTTACGTCAGTAGATTGGTAAAGATAGCTATACAAGACTTTTAACTAAAATGGAAGTGATAAAATCCTGATCAGTTCAGTCCTCAAAAGTTATGTCAGTTTTGAAAGAATTACATGACTACATGGTTTGTGCAGAACAGCCCAAATACTTCTCTGTTGAGCTTTTAAAAGCTGGGGCACAAGAAGGGACTCAACCCCATTAGTGCGTGTAAAACAATTTGAAACAAAGTTTTCACCAGAGGAGCACATTTTGGTCTAAAGGAATAAAAACTCACCTGGTTTAAAGAATAAAGGATCATTTTTAAATATCTTCAATGAGTCAATCACACTCTCAAATTTTTCCTTCAAATAATACTCTTCTTGCTCAAATTCCTTGTCTCTCCTGCCAGGTTTGGAATTTCGGCTTTTTGCGTCACCTTCGTGTTCCTTCCTCGGTTTGACAGAATCAGTCCTTTCAATTCCCTTGTCTTCCTTTTCTTTTTGTTCTTTATCCTGATAGGGTTTTGGTAGTTTAATTGCTCTGTTTGCCTTTTCCTTTTCTTCCTTTACTTTTGTAATATCTTTTTCGTAGTGACGAATCCCACTCAAGTGTGAAACCAACAGCCTTGTAGTAATAGTGACCTAGGCAGAAAGGACAACATTTAAACGTGAGCTCTCCTCATCAACAATGATGCACACTGAATCACCAGAAAAGTGAAATTCAACATGACTAGGAACAAATAAATACATAAAACCATTTTAATCTCATGGATTAAAGCCAGTTAAAATATATATATAGCTACATATATATGTGCACATTACAGACTTGATAGAAAACTGAAGATCCAAATTTCCAGCATTGCTTTTTGGAGTAGCAAGCACCTGTACGGGTCTAAATGAGTTCTGATGTTTTATAGGAATAGGCCCAGCTGTAGGCACCCGTACACATAGGGCTGTGCAATCACAGCAACAAAAACATGTGAAAAAAAAAAGCATCAGCAATAAACAATTACATACCTTTTCCCCCTTGTAGACTTTCTCTGGAAATTCAGGGACATATTTCTGCACTGGAGCATCTAAATCTAGTTTTCCCTCTTCCCACAGTTTAGCAACAGCCATCATGGTAAGACACTTGCTAATACTAGCGATGCGCATGATTGTCTCTGGCTTACAGAATACACGATTTTCTACGTCAGCATAACCCAAACCTGTCAGAAAATAAAAACACTGGTAAATATTTTGCATAGAGACATGCTGAATTACTTATTTGCAATTAATTGGATTTACTTGCTCCTAAAAATGTTTTTCCTCTAGCTAAACTGGGACGTGAGCATTGGACTATCCCTGCTCCTGCTTCAATTAAGTTAACAACGTTTTAATGTTGTATAAACAGTTAATCAAAGCCCATCATATTGGCCAATGGCATCTCAAGTCGCCGACTAAAACTACAAAACAAACCTAATGATAAATGAGATTGAAAATGAAGCCAAAATTTACACTCCTGAGGTCAAATATTCAATGCAACTAGAGAGACCAAAATCCAGACTGTCGATTAACGGCTGAAACAGTAAAGGGTCTTAGTTTATCAACACAGAAACTGAGAAAGGAGATTGCTTACAAACTCATAGCAATTACCCAGCCTGTAAAGCTTCACAAACCAGTACTGCTACACACTGTTTCAGCATCATGCCAATTAAGAGACAGCTCAATAGTCTCCATACCAGTGTTTGCCCATGTAAACAACCCACAGGTCTCATAGCAAGAGCTGGAATTCATAATGCATTATCAACCTCCCAAGTCTTCAGCTTGAGCTAGGTTTGAAGAAACTGTGCAAGTGGCCCTGCAGCATAAAAATCAACGGAATGCAGTAATGGCATATTTGATGGGTTTGGTACAAGCAAAGCCTACGAGCAATGCACATCTGTCTGTATACAACTGTAGTCTAATAATGAACTGCTCAGAAAAAAAATCCTTTGCCAAAATACAAGAAATAAAACAAATTACATGTCAGTTGCCCAAGACCATTTCTTTTACTCCAAGTTGCTACTCAAGTGCTTGCATGGTGCTTGTGAATGCAGATGCTGTACCGCTCAGCGAAAATACCTTCCAAACCTCAAAACGCTCCCATCAGCTTAGCAAAAAAGAAGGTTTAGTACCCTGGCCACAGAATTCATGCAAGTCACACCTGTTCCTATTTTCCCCCACCATGAAGAAGGGAGAGGGAGAATGAAATGAGCCAGAAGACTGCCAGAACAATGGTACCCCCCTCCCAGCTGCTTTACTCAAGGCAGTGTTATTCTCTCTATGTGCATATATACCCATATGCAGTAGGGTATAGAAAGCTCTGCCATGGCTTATGCTCCCGCTTAGCTGTCTTGCAACTGGATCTGGCACTCCTGGTAAGAAACCACAACCTTGCCACTAGTTCCCTCAGGCACTTTGCTGTATGTCAAGGAAGGGATTCTGCAGAAGTCTTATAAAAACCTGTGATTTCATAGCTTTTTTCTGGTCTCAAATTACCTAGCAATCTGGTTTGAAAAAGTCTGCGATTAAGTTTCTAGCACAATTTTGTTATTAGGCACATCAGAAAAAGTACCGGGGGCTCTCCAACTCACATCTGTCATGATGAAAGAGTAATCAAAACTATAATCACCTTTATACATATATCAAAGTTAATGCAACAACAGACTGTCAGAAGAAAGTAACAATCCTACTTACAAGGATTTTTTTTCAAATTCTATAACATGTTAATGATTGGGGGGGTTGGACTAGATGATCTTTTGAGGTCCCTTCCAACCCGTAACATTCTGTGTGATTATTACTCAGTTATGTTCCTGTGGTATGAACAGGGCTTTACATCCTATATACAATTCTACCAGACCACTGTACAGCTGTATGCCTAGAGTATATTCAAAGATCAACCTGAAAAATGAATGGAAAAAAGGTTCTTTAACATAACTGTTGAGTCATACTAGCCCATTCAGAAAGTTAATAAATTATAAATTCCTGGAAATTACTGAGGTTTACCAAGGAAGGTATCACTTCACACTTCCTAGGCACCTGGTTCTGGGCACTGTCTGGAGATGGGACATTAAGCAGATGAAATCCCAGCCTGATCAGTGTGTCTGAATCGTTCGTTTTTAAACCGTTTCTCACTTCCCAACAGCATGCACAACTACAACTCCATCTACTAACCTTCTGACCAGACTTCCTTTCCATCTACAGAAACTCCAACTAGGATACCTGGGATTCCTGCTTCATCCTGTCAAAGAAATGGACACAAGACATTAAGAAGGATCTTTACAGTTAAAGACTACCTTCTCCCAAACTCTAAAAGTGCAAAACCAATCTTACAAATAAAAACTGCACGTAGTCCTCATATTCCAGTTGAAATTTTGTTAAATACCAGTTGGGCTGAACTGGCATAAACTGCTTTTGAAAAGCAGATGTTTTAAACCAGCAGCTGGGAAAAAATATATCTAACAACAAAATAATGTAAATAAAAGAATTGATTTAATAATTAAGTCAGTGATCAGGACACGCCAGAAAACCAGAATGGAAACAAAACGTCACAAAGTGATGCACAAACAGAATGGAAACACAACATCACAAAGGGATGCACAAACTGCATCAACTGTTAGCAAGCACAATTTCAAAGAAGCTTCAGTTAACTTTCCAAAGTAACTACGAGGTGCTTTTTAAACCATCACCTTGCCTCTTTCCTTCTTACAATGTTTAAGACCCTCCCTTGTTCAGGTAACCGGTACCGTACCACACTTCCACCGGCTCCCCGCATCAAGGGCTGCCCGGCCTAAGCTTCCCCGGGCCCCGCCAGCCTTCACTGAGCGGGAACCCAGCTAACAGGGCAGGGCAGGGCGGGCCGAGGTGAGCCCAGGCAGCTGGGCGGGGCTGGGGTTCGCCCCCGCACTCCTCCTCCCGCGGGAGCGCCCCACGCCTACCAGGGGCCCCAGAAACCTTCCCTCCCCTCACGACGCTTCGCCGAAACTTCTGCAGCCACCGCGGCACCCGTGGGATGAGACGGGCCCACCTCCGCCCCGACGGCGGTGCGGGCTGGCTCGCACCGCACCAGGCAGGGGGCGAGACCCTCGGCTCCCCTCCAGCCCCGCTCGCTCAGCACCTTAATCCTCCGCAGCAGGTCCCTGCTCCGCTCGATGGCCGCGCCGAAGCTCCGAGGGGGCGGCAGCAGATTCACCTCCTCCCGCTGCCCACCGTCAGCCTCGCAGCCCGCCGGCGTCGGCACCCTCACCCCCAGCGCCACGCCCAGCGCCAGTCCCCAGCCCCAGGGCCGCGTCCCAGCCCCAGGGCCCCCCCTCCGGGCCGCCCAGAGCCTGCCGGCTCGCGCGCGGGTGGCGGCCTGCCGCAGGGCCCGCACCAGCCCGTGCATGGCTGCGCCGCGCCCCCTCCCCGCCGCCTTACCGCGCGCCAGCAGGCAGCTCCAGCCGCTCCCGAGCGATTGCTCAGCCGAGCCCCGAGCGCATCGAGCGGGGGCAGCTACCCATATCACACCGTAGCGCGGCTTCGCGGCCGTGGCGGCGGCGGCCCCGGAACCGGCGAAGCGGGCGCGGCCCCGAAGCCGCTCGGGGCTGAGC
>WTSP01016660.1:29908-45352 GCA_025331215.1 Actenoides lindsayi | reverse complement strand
CTGTCCATGTCGCTGACAAAGATGTTAAACAAGACTGGTCCCAGTACTGATCCTTGAGGGACTCCACTTGTCACTGGCCTCCACTTGGATACCGACCCATTGACAACCACTCTTTGGGAGCAGCCGTCAAGCCAGTTCTTTATCCACTGAATTGTCCATCCATCAAATCCGCATTTCACCAGCATGGAGACCAGAATGTCATGTGGGACAGTGCCAAAGGCTTTGCTCAGGTCCAGGTAAATGACGTCGGTTGCTCTTCCCCCATCTATTGATGTTGTGACCTTTTCATAGAACACCACCAGGTTAGTCAGGCATGATTTGCCCTTGGTGAAGCCATGTTGGCTGTAGCCAATCACTTCATCGTTATTCATCTGCCTCAGTAGTGCCTCCAGGAGGATCCACTCCATGATCTCACCGGGCACAGAAGTGAGACTGACTGGCCTATAGTTTCCAGGTTCATCTACCTTTCCCTTTTTGAATATGAAATATATTTCCCCTTTTCCAGTCAGTGGGGACTTCACTGGACTGCCTTGACTTTTCGAATATAGTAGATAGTCGTTTAGCAACCACATCCGCCATTTCTCTCAGCACCCGTGGGTGTATCCCCATGGGTCCCATGGATTTTTGCACTTCCAGGTTCTTCAGATGGTCACAAACCTGATCTTCACTTTCAATGGGCAGTTCTTTCATCCAATGCCTGCCATCATCTTCTGTGACTCTGAGGGTGTAGCTGGAGCCATTGCCAATGCAGACTGAGGAAAAGAAGTCATTGAGGACCTCAGCCTTCTCAGCATCACTTGCCACCAGTTCTCCTGTCTCTTTTCTGAGGGGGCCCACACCTTCCCTAGTCTTTTTCTTGCCATTGACATTCCTATAGAAATTTTTGGCATTACCCTTAATCTTCCTGGCTAGATTTAATTCTAACTGAGCTATAGATTTTCTAACCAGGTCTCTTGCTGCTCGGGAGCTTCCTTGTATGCCCCCCATTCTAGCTGTCCTTCTTTCCACTCCTTATAGAGTTTCTTTTTGTGTGACAGCATATCCAGGAGTTCTTTGTTCATCCAGGCAGGTCTCCTAGCATTCTTTCCTGACTTTCTCTTTTCAGGTATAGTTTGCTTCTGGGCACTGAGAAGGTGATCCTTGAATATTGACCAGCTGTTCTGGGCCGCCCTACCCTCTATAGGGCTTTGTCCCATGGCACTTTGGCCAGCAGATCCCTGAAACAATCAAAGTCTGCACGCCTAAAGTCCAGGGTCACAAGCTTGGAGTATGTCCTCCTAGCTGCCCTGAGGATCTTAAATTCTACTACTTTGTGATCACTGTAGCCAAGATTGTCCCCAAGTTTTACATCAGTCACCAGCCCTTCCCTGTTGGTCAAAACAAGGTCCAGCATAGCCCCTTTCCTTGTTGGTTCCTCCACAATTTGGAGGAGGAAGTTATTTACACATTCCAGGAACATCCTGGATTACTGGTGCCTTCTGTGTTATCTTTCCAGCAGATGTCAGGGTGGTTAAAAACCCCTACAAGGACCAAGGCCTGTGAACATGAAGCCATTTCTATCTGCCTATGGAGCACCTCATCTGATTGGCTCTGCTGGTCAGGTGGCCTGTAGCAGACCCCTATCGTAACATCACCTTTAATCTTAACCCATACACTCTCAGCCAGCTCATCGTCCTTCCCCATCTGTAACTCCATGGATTCCAGCTGGTCACTGAGGTAGAGGGCAACACTTCCTCCGCTCCTACCCTGCCTGTCCTTCCTGAACAGCTTATAACCATCTACCCCTATGTTCCAGTCACAGGAATCATCCCACCAAGTTTCAGTAATAGCCACTATTTCATGGCTTTCAAGCAGCACAGTGGCTCTTAATTCATCCTGTTTATTGCCCAAGCTGCGTGCATTTGCATAGAGGCACTTCAGCTGGGCTGAAGAGAGGTGAAATAAGACATACTTCATACAGTTTTGAGTCCATTCCACCATATGTCTAGCACCCCAAAATAATGTTATGGGTAGAGGTATTGAGGAAATTGAATAGCGAGTGTATAATGAGACTGTAAATTGATCTATACTAGAAGGGGTGCTATTACTAAATCTAAAGCTTTACCCACTTACAAAACAGGGTTTTGAGTTTTGCAGCTGAAAATATAAAACAACAGATCTCTGTCACATTAATTAATGACAACTCAAGGATCAGATGCAGCAATTCATTACAGTGTCCATACGTCAGAAAACATGAACATCCTCCCAGCTTGGTTCATGTTAAAATTGAAAACCATCTGTCGATTACACTGGAATTCTTCAAAAAGACAGTGTTGTGGTTGAACCCCAGCCAGCAACTAAGCACCACAGAGCTGCTTACTCAATCACCCCTCAACAGGATAGGGAGAAGAGAATAGGAAGGCTAGAAGTGAGAAAACTCATGGCTTGAGATTAGAATAGTTTAATAATGGAAATAAAATAATAATAAATATTATTAATAATAATAATAAAAAGGAATATAACAGAGAGAAACAAAACACACAAAAAACAAATGATGCAAACGAAAACAATTGCTCACCATCAACTGACCAATGCCCAACCAGTCCCTGAGCAGTGGTCTCCCAGCCAATCTTCCCACTAGTTTTATTACTGAGCATGATGTCATATTCTGTGGAATATCTCTTTGGTCAGTTGGGGTCATCTGTCCCATTTGTGTCTCCTCCCAACTTTTTGTAAACTCTCAGCCTCCTTGCCGGTGGGGTAGTATGAGAAGAAGAAAAGGCCTTGACTCTGTGAGAACTGCTCAGCAGTACCTAAACCATCCCTGTGTTGTCAATGTTTCCAGCACAAACCCAAAACACAGCTACTAGGAAGAAAATTAACTCTACCCCAGCCAAAACCAGCACAAACAGGCACTATAGTGCCTACAAATCAATATAGACAGTTCAGACAGAAATATTTGATTAAAGGTACAATGGAAGGCAATCCTAAAATAGAAGTCCCATTTATGTTGCTGTCAGATGAAAAGATCCTCAATATAGCTGCTGAACTTTTGCAAATGTAGCTCTCCACCTGTTGCTACAATTATTTTTTTTTTTGTAACTGCACAGCAAGGTTCTGCAGTCACAGGATTTCCCAGTACCTGTTACAGGATCTTTTAACCTTTTTGTCTATCAAGTCAGAATAAAGTAAGTAGAGTCCTGCAGGACAAGAATGAATATACAAACAGAACCATGCTCAGTTCCTTATCCCAAATCAAGCTCTGCCTAGCTCCAGTCACTGTAGCACTGGTTTCTTCTAGTGTCATCCAATTGTTTTAAGGAGAGAGAGAATGGAAAGATAGATCACCACTGGAAGTTATGTATTGTCATATGCATATGTACAATATGTCAGAGAAGGAACACAAACTGGACATTTCCCATCTATGGCTATTTCTCTGCTTCTTAAAACTCCATTCCCAAATAGCAACAGTCTCAGTAGTATTAGTGACCTTTGGCAACAGCATTTCTATCTTTTGGAGCTGAATCGATTGCTTCTGGCTTCCATGTAGCAATTTGGCATCTTATTGACCCAGAGCCTCAAAGCGGGCAGTATCACTAGCAGCAGGGGCCTTTGAGAGATTCTTTTAGGACAACAAACTAGAGCATGAGCTGGTGCACGTTGCAGTGAAAAAAGCATCCATGCTACTCTCCAGAGTCAGGCAATTCTAGTGGACTGACAACCATGTTCGACAGGTGGTAGCACTGGTAGATTTGCCTCAAGATTAGTTTGTTAGCCACAGACAGTACTTGCCTTGATTGTCTTCAAGCATGTGTCTGGGCTCCAAGGGCTTTTGTTTCATTTTGCAAAAATCTGAGTAAATGCTTAGATGTTTGTAGAGCATATTAACATACTAAGACACACAAGCACAGAAAGTATGAGAATTTACTCAGCTTGTTTTCTAGCAATTGTTGAAACATTTCAGGGAATTCCTACAGATCTCTTGTACATGGACCATGTACATCCTACATATTTGTTTTGTGGGGTTTTTTTTAGTAAAGATTAATGTATATTTCTTTACCCTGTGGTAAATGTGTGGAATCCTTTCATGGATTTACTCTCATAGTGAAATACTCCCATATTCCTATTTAAAACTCTATGCAATATACCAGCTTGCCAAAGGCTTGAAATGGATTGCTTTGAATTACATCCTGTGGAGGAGAGTCTACAGCCATCCAGCCTGGTACGTAAACCTGGATGATTTTAATCCTTCGGATCTCTATTAGTCAGTAATTACAAATTAAGCTGGTCTAAACCAGAATGGTTCTATAGCCTTGAGAAGACCTACACTGATGCTTCCCAGGAGAATACTGTTCTCTAAGTACTGTTTGAAAGTTCTATTAGTATTATGTTAAAGGAAACCAAAGCTGTTTCTCACTATTTGTGAGAAAACTTTCTAAGTATTTACCTTTGCAGTGTTGTAAAGAACAGCATGAATCAAGAGCAAATCACAGCTTTGAGATAACTCCCCTAGATTCTTACCATCACATCTTCAGTCCTAGGGTATGCTTTTTTTCTTTCACAGCTGTGAAAGCTTTACTTTTATTTTAGCTATGCAGCTATGTTAGCTGCCTGCATTAAGTGTTATGGTTCAGCATAATACTCAACTGTACTGAAAAAAAACCCACAACAAAAACAAACAAACAAAATAATTACTAGACTCAATGAGAAAATAACATGGAACAACATGATCTCTCCTTCAAAAGAATGTCTTATTCCAACAACGGTTCTAGGTATGTGTATTTCTGTTGAGGATTTTTGTCCAGAGCTTTACTTACCATATAAGGCTCGGTTCGGAAGTCTTTGTGTATGGACCCAGCTAAAGGAAGACAGAAAGAAAAGGGCAGAGGACCTGAGGATTACACAGAAAGCACCTGGAAGCTTCATTTAGTGTTAATATTCTACTTTCTATTAGGCAGTAAAATTGCTGCAACACTCAATATCAGAAACTGCTTTATTTTTAAATCCCCAGTTTCATATTCTTTACTCAGTTTCACTTCTCTCAGACATCTGCCTGAGGGTTTAAGAATTTGCTACTCCCTGCTAGCCATTTGGCAATGGTTCTTTAGATGTTTAATATAGTTTTGTACTCATTTGATATCAGTTCATTCCTGAAAAGCACAAGCATGCATCTGATACAAAATTTTAGTGAGGCAGTCCAGGAAATCCCCAGAGCACAAAAGGGATATAATAGCTCTTATTTCCAAATCTACTCATGTATAACAAGGGTTAGCACACACTTCCTCAGTGTATATTTGTCTTCAGTAAGGCAAGAAAGGAAAAGACTCCAGTGAATTTATTTAATAATTGATAGTGGAAATAGACTCTAATGAAATTTCCATCATCCAGAAACATGAACTCTACTTTATGCCTACTGTCATTCATTTGTCTGCTAATAGCTGACTTGGCAGCTTCCTTGAATTCCCTACTTGGATACAGCCAATCCACTCCTCCTGTGATAAAGACCTGCTAATCCCAAGGAACCAGAGAAATCAGAGAAGTGCTAGGGCTGTGTGTGCAGAGGCTGTATACCTCCACAGCAGCACAAAGAAGAAGCTGCTAGGGAAGCCCCATTAGAGGTGAACCCTGAGTGGAAAAAAAAAAAACAAACCAGAATGTTTCAAAGTGTATTTATCTTTTTCTTCGTACACCCTTTATGGTTGGAATTAGCAAAGGATTTAGAAACCCTATAGGCACACAGAGAACCTACATCTTACTTCTGTCCAAGCTTTCCATAGCTCTTTTACTCCCTACCATTTGCAGATGGAAGATTTGTGGGCTGCAAAGTGGATATATTGAGACAGAATCCCCAACCACAGTGGCAAACTAATTTCTCCATAGTACTCATCCTATATTTTTTCTATATCAAGTGGGAAGTCTTCTGTAGCTATTGTGTCTTATTAAGGCATTGACAGGCTCTGTATAAGTACCAAGCACTATGTTCTCATATAGTTTGTATGCTCCTATATTTTACCTTATATAAAAGTTCATGTATTGTGTATCTGCCATGAGAAAGATGAAAAAGATATTTTTTTGACTGTAAACAATCAAATGTTTGGAGATAATAATTGATACTGGGCAGCTTAATGAAACAAATTTTACAAGAATCACTGCTCTTGAATTTCCATGTATAAAATTGTAAGACTTCCACTGCTTCTAGAGGTGAAAGGGCAGAGAACAATACCAAAGACAATGCTTTATTAAAATAAAAAATATAATTCTATTACTACTATAATATTTTTTACTCTGAATGAGATATTTCCTATCTTAACATTTCATTAGTGTCCCATCTTTCTAGAAATAATTTCACTGAGAAGCACAAAGGAGAAAAACAAATCTGTTGTTTCCTAGTAAAGCATTTGCTGTCTAATTTCAATCCTTAAACACATCATCATCTTACTACATATACAGATTTTCTCTGATTTCAATAGGATTAATATTATGTAGGTGTCTTCAGAAACAGCATCTTTTAAAGTAGTCACATCAAATACTTTGTCATATAAAAAGTAATTTCATGTGGTTTCCAACAGTGCAGCTGTAACTACAGAAACCCAATTTATGGTGAATATTTTATTCTCCACCAGCAGATGTTCAATCCAAACTTTTTACACCTCCTTAGTCAGAGATATCTCATGGCTCAGTTTAATTTTCCATGACAGCTAAGCTCTTCCATGCCGAACTACACAAGGTTGCTATTGAAATAATTCTTTACCTGTTACCCTCAGTAATCAATAGTCTACTTAAATATTTACACTCAGTCAAACACCTCAGCTACTTATTGTAGCTTTTATATTACCTGTATGTCAATGACAGGTACATGTGCATGTATAAATGTCATAAAATAATACTTTTTATAATCTCTGATCATTTGGTCCATTTAAATTATATATATGCCAAAATAGTCAAGATTTTTTTTAATGTCTCTTACTTCTTTTGAAGAAGTCAGAAGATCAGAAGGCACTGGGCAATATAAACATTTCTTAAGCTAGAATTAGGAACCCTAAAGGAGCATTTCACGTAGAAAATACACTGTGTAGCACTTGCATCTACTGCAATAATGTAATGCAACACATTCTTGTCAGGTTGATGGCAAGCATCTTTGAGGTCAGAAGCAAAGTAAGAAAATTTGAAACGTGAGCATTATGAACAGGAAAGTAAAAACCTTGGTAATGCTTTAAAGAAATAAAACCACAGCCAAAACAAAAGGAACTCAGTTGCCTCCACTTAGTCATATAACTTCACGTTGATTTGGCTGTCTTCCTTTTTTTTTTCTTAGAGGGAATAGAAGTCTACTAAGTCCAGTTCTTTTATGTACAGGGCCACCATTTTTTTTCTGTATGCTTTGTAATACAATGTGCAATCAAATAATGAACAAGCATTTACATTTGGATCATTACTGTGTACAAAGATGTATCTTAGGAAAACAGTTATTGGAACCAGTATGCATACACCACAGTATAAGCTATAAAATTAATAAGATACCTGTTGTGTACATGTGGACAGAGTTAGCCTTTGAGGGCGATAAATTCACTTGCAAAACTGAAATGATGACAATATTCTAACTAATAGAACTGCTACTAAAAACTGGCGTAAAAAAGGACTATAAAGTATGTCCCTTTGCAAAAGAACAGAACTGGAGAGAAAAAGACCAAAATGTAGTAAAACACATTTCAAAGGAAGAATATAAAAAATCTGAAGTATCAATAGGTTGCAAAGAAAGTCAGTATCTGGAAAGCAATTAAATTAGAATAACCTAACTTTGATCTAAAATATTGGTGTGAGTGGTTGATGACTTCCTTAAGTGGAAAAAAGAATAGTCATGTATATGTATTCAAAACAGTCAGTTTACAAAATCAGATTTTCATGATAGAAAACACTATTTACAACTGAACACACCAAAACCAATTGTGTAAAGATACCTTCATACAATTGAAACAAGATACTTTTAGCTTAATTCTGGTTCATCTTTTATGTTACCATGGAAACAAGCAAAAAATCTTAACTTGTCGACCTATAAAGCTGTGAACAACTAGAGATCACATTCTGGTCCTGGGATGAGTGACTCTAAACAAAGCAGAACCACTTCAGTTCTGAATGTAACTGGAAGCATGTAATTGACTTTTAGGGTAAATTTCATCAGAAAGAGGAATAAGACCCATTGCTTAATGCACGCCACCATGGAGCAAGTTCAGTTTTAACGGTTCTCATTTTGTTTTTCATCCTGCCACAATTTCTGACCTAGAACTCTTCTCATTTTATTTTCAGCTAAGAATGCTATTAGAAACAGCATGAAGATTAAACAGTTAATGCTTGTATAAAACTTTAAAGAAATAATGAATAATATATCAGCTTGTTATTCTTATATAAAGTCATAACAGTGGATAATTTACAGATATAATCTTACTATAAAACAGTTAAAATCAAATTATTAAACCCACATTATTTTAATATATTTAGCCAAATATTAATAAAAATTAATTGGATAAAAACTACTAATAGTTCAAATTACATGTATTTCTTTTTAATAAGTAACGTTCTTTTTAATAAATTCCTTTCTTGTCAGGTTCTTTTTAATAAATAATATTCAGATCAATCATACATTCCTAAATCTAATCCTCTGTTTATGCTCTGAACACGGATATATTCCTGATCTGGGACTATGTTAAACACTAGTTTCACCACTCTAAACAAGCATTTCTTCTTACAGAGAGTTGTATTAGAACAAACATGGCCAGCCCTTTGTATTTTGACATCTGGTCTGTTAACAATATGACCATTAACATAGGTTTGCACTCAAAGCAATTTGTTACTTAAGCACTTAAAATTCACACGTGACATCTTTTGAATACATAGTCATAACTGACCATATTTGCACTTAGAAATACCCAGTTTTCACTAAAATACAGTAACGTAGTTTATATTGAAGCAATTAATGTAATGTTTCACTTTCAAGGCTGGTTTTCATGGGTTTTTTGGATATTAAGACTCTCTTAATAGTAGTAGTTCAATGGGGAAACTCTAGCATAACGTGTATCAGTTTTTATACTCCTGGATTCTTGACTTTGTCTTATAAAACATATGGGCATCTGTTATGCATAAGGTACATACTTCTCCTCTATAACATTCAGTACTCTTTTAGTACTGTTCTCCATAAACTCAGGAGGAACAATGCGACCCTAACCAGCACTTGCACCTCAGCAATATCTCCAGCCACACACAATAATACAGATGGTTAAATCAAGCCCCTTATATTAATAGTTTTCCCAGTGCTAGGTAAACCTCACGGTTGTAGTGCAGTGTTATATCAGACAGTAAGAATTGCACTTGCATTTTATAAACATTTGGACATAAGTCATAGGCTTACTATCAAACAGCTTATACTAAAAATACCTTTACACTGTAGTTTGAATTGTGCACACAGAAAAAAAACCTCTATTTTTAAGATGTTCTATTTGAAGTCTACATGCCATACCAGACTTTTAATTCCAAATCACACCAAGTGCATTGGCAATTTAGCTCTCTTATCAAAACTGAGGAAGTTGAAACCACAAGTCTTTCAGCAATTGGACAGTCATTAACCATTTTATGTTTTATGTAAGACTTAGTATTTCTGTTTTATGAGTAAGTGAAAATACAGTGAAATAGTATTATTTACACATACTTAACAAAATACAGACTCACCACTGGCATTCATGGAAATTGACTTAACGCATTCAATATGTGTCCATGGCACAGCATTTCATCAGAAGTGGGAAAAGTGTTTGCAGGCCCAAATTTTTAGGATGAGAAATGTCACTGAAAAAGAAAGTAAAATAATTGTGTCTTAATATCTGCATAAAGAGATAGGTACTTTACTGTGTAGATAGGTATTTCTGAAAGGTCAAAAATTTAAAAGGAAATTTCCAACAAGAAACAGGAAGCAAGCAATATTTATTTTGTATACTATCTCTGCATACAGCCTAATGACAATAACAGATTGATTTTAGTTGCAAATGCTATATTAATGTGCATTTTAACATTAATTATGGTTGTAAATTAAAATTGTAATGTAAGTTATAAATTCTAACAGGAAGGTATGGAGTCAAAATTAGAATGCATATGGTGGAAATCTTTGTCAATGGAAACAATGTTATGAGACATGTTTTTATTATTGCCCTAACAAAAAACTGTGACATATCAAAATAATACATTTTATAGAGAAATTTAAAGTAAAAGATTTTTTTAAATCCAAGAAAAAGTAACATTCAAACTTCCAGTCTGGTATGTAAAAGGTATTTCAAATGTATATTTAAAGTAACATAATGGAAACTATGATAGAATCAAACCAAAATTGACATTTGTTGTGTTTAAAAATCTTGAAAATTATTTTGAAAATGATTTGTCTGTTTATTTCCCTTATCCATTTAAAAAGTATGGCAGAGTGAGAATATTTATCATACTACACAATTCAGCAAAGATTATTATTTGCACATTGGTAATATTTGGCTGAAAGTAAACCAACTAAATTAAGCACCTTAAACACTTCTGTGTTTATTATTTGTTATTATCTTTGAAAGATGATCATGAGATTCAGATTTCATAATAATTCTTCAAAAAGTGTGGTTATGCAGAAGTACTTTTCAAACAAACATAGAATCATAAGAGTAGGCTTTTTATTTCCTAATAATAAGAAAACTGTCTTTATTCACAACAAATGTTTGGAAAATGTATATTCTTGTACAAATATTTGCACCCATATAAACCAGTACTGATATTTAATTTCAAAGAAGAACATTTATTATTCATTGTTCATTAATCTTTACTTAATGTTTATAATTCATTGTTTTCTAAAGCTAATGATTACTTTCATCTGGGTGGGAAGGGAAAAAAGTGTTACCATACAACATCATTCTCTCATGAGAAATAAGAATTATTCAATAGACTAAACAAGCAGTTCACCATCTATTCATTTATAGATAATTTACTTGTCAATACTGAAGCATTACACATACATCTTGCAAAAAATAAAACTGAAATAAAATTAAAATCAGAAGTTCATGTACAAAAAAAAGAGGAGAGTTGATTTTTTTTCCCAGATCTGCAATGATATCAACTGACATGGGAAATTGAAAAATAGTTTTTTATTTCACTCTCAAAATCTAGGTAGTAGAAGTGTAAAAAGGAATCATTGAAAAATCATTTGTGTGGCAGAAATAACATTTGGGAGGGAGCAGGGAGTTCCCTAAATTTTTTGAATTTGTTTTGAATAAATTCATCGGAACAGAATTTCTCTCAGTATTTTAAAACTCAACAAGCTCAATCTGCATTTAAGGAAAAAAAAACCACAACCAGCTTATTTAATTTGATGGTTTCTATTCCAGATATTGGCATCGAAAAGCTCATTTGAAAGTATTTAGCATAGAGTTATATTTTTAAATCCTGTTTTATCTGCCCAATGAGCCTTTTATAGTTCATGCATACATTTGTCTATACCAAGTACTTTTCAGCAAATCAGAATGTCAGCCAATACACTGGGAAGACATTCGCTACACAAAATTTACCTGACCCCTTCTAGTCCACTCCTACTAAATATTTTTATCTTAGTTTCCCTGGTATTCTTGTGCCCCTCAGCCAGTACTGACTAGCTTCTATGGGCATTTTGATTACAAATTAACGGCAAAGAGACCCCCTGTGTGGAGACATGACTGATTGTACATAAATAGTTCCATAAGCAGAGATAAATTAGACTACATCAGTTTGCTTTTTTGATGCTCCATCTGTTCAGATCTGTTTATTTTGCTGAAAGCAAAAAGCAACTTCCACCAGCAAAAGTACTGTAATTTTGAGAAACAAATAGGAAGACCACAGTTGCAAAAGCAGTACATTTAAGTGCCTCTGCAGGACACATGCCCAAACACTTATTAGTCAGGTCTTGGGCTTCTGATGTGGAAACACAATTTCTCATTGTTGGAACTAAAATATTTTTTCTCTATGAGCTTTGGTTCCTTAGTAAAAATAGCTTTTCTTCAGCATTTTGACATTACTGGAGACACTTTTACACTGCAGAGGACCCTCCCTTTCACATATATTCCCCCACTGGAGCAATGGTCTTCCTGAATTCTAATGAGAACTACATTTCAGAGTTTATCCATGTTATTTTCCATTACCTAGGATAACTGGACAATGAAAAGTCTTTTTTGTGGTTCCCATGACAACAACCTTTCTCAGTTACTAATCCTGAACATATGTATGGAGTAAAAGGATGTTCCAGGGAGGTGCAGCACCAGTTACAGGAAGTCAGACTAACCTTGGGAATGTCCTTAGAAAAATTATTCAACCAGTGGAGTACTCTAAAGGCTTGGGGCACTTCAAGCCTACTAATTAGTGCAAAAATTTCTCCCATTTAGTGTAGCTGACAGTTTACTCCTAAACTCTTTTCTACATGCAAGAAATTGATATTGCTTCAGTTGTCTTCCAAAATAAACACAGCAGACAGTCCAGTGCTAGGAATTTTTGAGAAGAGTTGGCAAAACCCTCCATGTTTCAGGAATTACTAATACAATTGTTGTCACAGATATCTTTATTTAAAGATACAAGTAAATCATGGTTTCCATAGAGAGGAAATACATGAAATTGACTCTGTCCTAAGTATGTAAGAGGTGTCCTAGCCCTATATAAGCCTATGACTCTGCAGTTCATATGCCTTAAGAAATGCTTCATAAAGATATACATTTCTCGTTATGAGTATAGCAGCTGTCACCTGGACTGCAAGGCCAAACAGGGAATTTCTTAAAATACAAACTGTTAAGCTTGAAATAAAAAGTCTTTGGGTTTAGATAAAAATTGTAGCAGACCAGTATCCTCCGTGATTCAGGCATCTAATGCTGATCAACTAGTTACATAAGCTTATCTTTATCTACAGCATTTGATGATTTAATGTGTGGGTGAAAGAGGATCTGAAGTTTAATTTTCCCAAAAACACAGTACTCTTAAGAAAACATTATATCCAATCTTTAACTGTGTATTGATGGAAAATAAATACTTCTTCCCCCCCACACACCTCCCCTTTACTGTCAGGTTATTTTCTAACTGATGATCAGCATTTGTAATTCACTGTGAGATCACTGTCAATAAAAACATTTAGCATCTCAGGACTTGGCTCTGAAGTAGTGAAAGCTCGGAATCATTATTGAATTAAATGATTGTCCTGGATTTCTCATGATCATCCAACCTTGCATTGTGATGGAATATCTGAACACACAGCACATTCCTGCAATTAGCATTGCATTAAATCTTTCAAATAGCAGACACAAAATAATTGTATATAGAAAACTTTAGCTGAGAATACAGTTCCTTGTGTTAGTTAATTTGTGCCTCTTATATTCTTTATTTTTCTAATTTAAGAGGGAGCAAGCATAAACCACAATATTCTTGCTCTATATTTTTTGTTGCAGAAGTAAAACTGCAGCACACTTTTCTGAAAAATCTTTGGAACCCCATTTGCAAAGGTGAGCATAAGCAATGGAAAGAATCAGAGCACATGACTGCATAACCAGAGACTAGCTATGATAGTGCAAGATGCCCTTCCAAATCTGTTTTAAATGTATTTATCCTAACTAAAAAATTCTAATTACATAAAAGTACCTCTATTTTGTTAAAAATAAGAAGTAATGAGTAATTATTTACGTTAGCATATATATATTTCATCATGCATATAAAACATGGAATGCTTTCTAATTTTCACCTTGCTTAAAAGAAAATGGAAGTTGCTTTTATCATCTTTGAATGTGGTATATTCAGTGTTTTAAGTATAAATAGCTAGTGTCAGTGGTATAGGGTTAATAGAGAGCACTGTTAGGTTATACTAGCCTATTGCAGAATGTTATCACATTAAAAGTATTATGCCTATGAACTAAATATATTCTGACATTTTTATTTAATCACCTCCATCTCCAGACATGTTAGATACTATGGATTACCCTTACCACTTAGAAAAAACAAAATCAAGGCAGAAGATCTCTGTTAGCATCCAAAGCCAGCACATGCCCATACATATCAATTGCCTACACCTAACTTTCAACAAAAACCTATGTTTAGTTGAACTCTGACAAGGTACTTGATATAACTGCAGCTGAATGGATCCCTTATTTACATAGCACTCGTGGGATGTGATAATTAGAAACGTGATTTATGTCTATACAAGCCCTTTGAAGTTAATTTATGTACAAGAAAAATCTGAAAACTTTTTCCTGTGCAATGTCAATTCCAAAGTTTGAATGAAGAACAGAGGACTATGCAGCTGAGTAGGACTGAAAAGAGCAGTCCAACCTTTGCTTCTCAGACTTACAATACTTCAAATAAATTTTTTTTTTATTTTCTTTTGGGTAATCTTTTTCTCTTCAGATTACAGGAAAACTTTTTAATTTATCCAGACTGTATGAAGCTATGTCTTCCTGAATCCACAGAAAGTATAAACCAATAGCCAAGGGAGTAAACTATTCCTATTCACTTCAACAGGTGCTGACACAAAGGCCAGTGATAATAATTTATATGTCATTGTTTATCCAAGTACATATTGGAAAACAAAAAAGAAAATATTGCAGAGAACTACAAATAGAGAACTACACAAAAGCTAGAGATCATCCTAGATTAAAACACACAGAACATCAGACTTGTCAGCCTGAATATTGATTAAGTTTATCCAATCACATTAAGCAAACCCAGACGAGCTATGATTGGAAAATACATCAAATTCTAACGGTCAACACAAGAATACAGACAAGTCCACTGTGAGCATTACGTTTGAGTAGCTTTTTAATATCAGCTAACACATCACACAGGCAGGTAAGGGGCATAATTTTTTTCATGAAGGACAACTCAGGTTGCCAGAAACAATGGCGAATAGAAGTGAACTAATAAAACCTGGTATGTGTTTCTGTAATTGCCTTTGATGGAGTAGGTTTTTCACATTCCAGAATAAAAATCTCAAGAATTTGCACCATATTCAATTGGGCAATAACGCAAAAATGGGTTTGCCTTAAAGTTATCGCAAAGTGCATACTTTTGTCAAAATATTTTTAAATGTATCATGATGCTTTTAATGCAGGACGAAGAGGTATTGAACTATGACAAATAAAATTAAAATGATGGGCTCTATTTGGTGTGCTAAAATGCTGCATACATATCAGAATGGATCTTTTTATCAAGTTGATTCTCTGCATGACTATTACAACCAAATGTAAGGTAGATAGCAGTTATAAAAGAATCCTTAAAATCACTAAAAATGAAGATATGATAGTAATAAAGTCAGAATGTTGGGATTTAAAAGTATCTTCTCTTTTTCTTCAGTCACAGATTTCCCATTTTAAAAGTTTAAAGTAAATAAAATTCTAGTTTAGAGAGTTAATTTGAGAACTGATGACATCATCTTTTTTCATATATTTAAAA
>WTSP01016660.1:0-29334 GCA_025331215.1 Actenoides lindsayi | reverse complement strand
TAATATTTAATATATATATAATATATATTTAATATATTATATATATAATATAAATTAATATACAGTAACGGCATCTGAATGCCTTGTTATTTACATCCAGTCTTGAGATTGTACAATTACAAATAATATTCTATGTATATTTTAAAAGTGCTTATTTGGTATGTTTGGCTAATCTTTTTCACCCTCCTGTCTGGTCAGAAAAGTCACCACTGTGTAACAGTGGTTTTTTCCCACCATCAATATAGAAAGAATTTGGAAGAGATATAGCTTAACATTTTCTTCTGGGACTAAAAAAAAAATAAATACATCCAATTGTAAATTATTTCTTTCTATGATTCAGAATTTAGACTGCTTACTACATACAGACAGTGAACCAAGAATATTAATATAGACATATCAGATAAAAGTGTATATAATATTTGCAAGAAAATTAGAAGTCTAGGGGGGATCAGAGTCCTTGAGGATATAATTCTGATTTTTCAATGGAAAAAGTAGAAAAACAAAATTTGACTCAAGACTGACTTGCATATGAAGACTAATGATCAGACTAGGAATATATTTATAAACTGACATAAAAATCAAGTTGAGCAAATTGTTGAATACCTACAGGAACATACTGAAGTTACATTTCTAAAAAGACTCTAGGAGCAATGGTACCTCTGATATCTCAGTGTTGGTCCCCAGGACATAAGGAGAATATCCTGTTTGCTCTGTCCCATCATGGTGACAACATAATATAAACTATTATTTTCCTGAAGATGATGACTCTTGCTATGGATATACTGGGCTAGATTGAACTATGGTCTTATATTTTTATGAATATTTCATACTATTTTCCTTATGTTCTCTATTTCTGCATCTCTCTTGTATACATCCTGGCATAATATAGCATCATGAATTCTTGGGGGCAGATACTCAGCCGTGTAACATCTTTCTTATGCTCTTGTAGATCAGAAGAAGTAAATCACACTAGCAGGGAAGCTATAGCTTATTCTTATAGAAGAAATTCATGAGTAGGATAAAAGCCAGACAAGTACCCATCCTACATGAATTAAAAATAAAACACATGAATAGACCATTCCAAGTGCAAATGGAACTGACTGCTCTTGCCAAGGGAGGTGTTTTTCCATACTGCTTTGTATGTGGAGGCTCCATATACTAATTAGATCTGTATAACCTGTATTATGGACAGCATCAGATGAACCCGGATGAGAAACTGTGTTTTGAAATCTGAAGTAAAAAATTAATTCTAAATTTATCATTCTTTCTGGGATGTCACTGATGCATATACACTGCACTGAAATTCTGGTATCATCAGTGACTTGTTGTTCAGTTTGAATCACTTCACTGAAGTAGGATTTCATAGATAACAGACACAGTACTATCTTTTGAACTGAAATACTTCTTAATAAATCAGGATTAATATTTATCAGTGAAGCAAACCTTAATTCAAAATTTCATTTCATTCTACTTTTCATTTATTTTTTCTCACATTTCATTTCATTTTATATTGTAAGTGACATTTCACTTTCACCTACAACACCCCTCAATTTTTGGTTCATATATACTCAACAGTTCTTCAGGGACTACCAGTCTATAAGTTATTTGGTACTGAGTCTTTTTTAAATCTGACACTTCAGCCAAAAATGAAGTGGAGAATATCAGAGGCCAAGATGAAAATCAAGAAAAAAAAACAAAACCCCAACAGAACTGCAAAAAGAAATCTGATCCCACTGTGAAAAGTATCAAAAAAATGTCTCTTTACCGGCACAAAGCCAGAACTTAATATTATCTACATTGCATAATATATTTTTGAACCTTGTTGGCCAAATACATGCAAAGCATATCTGATTCTTTATTAATGTCTTATCAAAGTATTAATGGGAATGTGACAGACAGTAGAAATAGATTTTAAATTTCAGAAAAGTTAGCCACCATATTCCTCAATGAACAAGACATGCTGTACTTTTCTGGGATAAATATTTCATTGACAATTTGTGTTGACTTTGAATAAAGTGAATCAGAGTTATGAATAAGTTATGCAGAATTATTTTCTCAAGCTTTTTTACATTATTGCTAGAAGATCTGTAACTAAAACATGGACGTTTCCTGTTAAGTCCTTGATACAACATCTAAGAATATTGGAAAAACTTCAATGCAAATTTAATTTAAAAAACAAAAACAAAAACAAAACATTCTTTAGGGCAGGGTGTTACTGAAAATTCCTATTATCAATTCAAAGGGTTGTCAGACTTATCTCTATTGTTGGCATTGATCATCAGGAAACAGATATTTCTGATTAAGATGTCACTGTCTCTTGGAGGAGCTGGAGCAAAAGATCCTGTTCCAAAACATACTTCTATGTTAGTTAATCCAGTTGTTTATACAGTGCTTTCATATATATCAGTGTTAATCTGCCATGAAATTTTCATGATCAGACAGAAACCTCTCTGAAAACAAATCTGCATTTGGTTAGAACATGAAAATGCTTAATTACCTGGAGGTGTTTTCGTTTCAAGCTGCACTAGAATCTGGCCATGACTATTATATGAATCTCCTTAAGGCATGATTGGAACTTTTTACTGAAGCTGTTTGAAACCATTTGAGAACCACCGTAAATTTTTAATGAAAGAAGGAGCTGCCAAAGAACACACAAACCAGGCTGGTCATAGGGTCAAATCCTCAGGCTTTGAAGATGACCATGCTTGTCAGCTGAATCTCACAAGTTATATATTTTTAATGGAAATGCAAAATTCTTTTGTGTATGGGGTCAGGAAAGTTTAATGTCTGCCCATCTTATATAAAAGTAACATATTTTCTAATAATAGAGATTTTGCTTCAACAGAGCAAATCTTTTTAGTAGGCAAGTCTGTATTTTCTGTTTCCTTATCTTTTCCACATTTAAACATATGTGAGTAACTGCTCTGTGTACTGTAAATATGTTTTTCTTGTAAAATCTGAAATCACAACATAATTAAGATTTGGAATTGGTTTCAAACCTCTGAAACATGACAAATGTTTATTTCAATTGTGTAATTAATTAAATAATTCTATCTTACAATTAGTTTTATCTAAATTCCAGAACCTGTCTGAGGACTATCTTGTGCTTCTTCTCTGTCACTAATTCCAGTCAAAATGTTACATTCTACACAGTCATAGAAGAAAAAGCAATGATATGCATGATTTTACTCAGAAAACTTTGCAATACTTCAATATGACGTTATTTTGTCACTCTTAACATAGAGTTTTGCTTCTATTTCTTCTGAAGTTCTAAGCAGTTACGGAGATATGACACATTTACAGCAAGCAAGCTTAGTGCATAGGTCAAGTAGCCCTAGAGGCCAGTAGATACTGCTGTTTATGATGTACTAAATCTAAGAAAGTGAACGTGTTTGGAGCCTCTTTGATGATTAATGATCCTTGCCCTTCTCAATTAGAACAATGCTACATGGCTTAAGGAGAGTAGTATATTTTTATTTTCTCAGGTCCTTCCAGTAAGAAAAAGATATTTCCTTTTCAAAAGAGAAGCAGCAAAGGAGTGGCAGCAGAAATACAGTGAGATACAAGCTGCAAATGTTTCACTTGCTGTAGAAAGAATATACATAAAAGTATACACCCAAGCAGACTTATCCCATTTTGAGAGAACAAGCGAAATAGGCACTTAGGTGAAGATGCTTTCTTCATAAATGCGGGAAATGTACTATAAGATGAGGAATGGATTCCTTTTAGAATAACATTTACCACATCTACTTGGAAGCATAGCATGTTTTCCTATAACTGAAATCTTTTACTTCAAATGAGCAGAATAGGGTGACCAAGGACCTGCAGCTCTTTTATGAAGGTCTGATAGGTAAAACACTATATATATGTCTGATTATTAAGGAGTAAAGGTCAGGCTTTGAACTACCTTCTAACTTTTCTCCCAAATCTAAAAATACAACCTATCTCCAGTGACAGAAAAGCTTTTCAATCATGATACTCATTTATTTCTTCTAAGCCTGTGATACCGTCTTCAAATCAATAAATCTATATTTAGCATCCTAACAGTAGAGGACAAAATGTGTGTTTACTGGAAAAGAGTTGAATTTAAAGGCTTAACTGAAAGTGACAATCAGGTGCATTCAAACTAGCATAAAGATAATACATATACAGGAGCATGAGTGTATTTCTGTGCAGAACGACCTTACTAGGTTGGCTTGGCATTACAGGTAATTTAGGATGTGACACTATGACTCTAATAACACATAGGTACTGTCACATTTCTTGACAAATTTCCAATATATGAGAAAGCTAACACCTGATAAGTCTCTATTCCTTGCCCAGTAGCAGCTACTGCTAGCAAATATTCTTAGTGTATAATAGAAAACATAACAGAAACGTCATTTTTTTAAAATTCAGCAGCACTGTTTGTGACAGATTTGTTAATAATTTAAACTGCAGCTGTTCTTAAGTACTGTATTACCCACTTGTTCATACATTCTTTTTTAAATATCTACATATTCCATAGGTATGTTTATCGGACTGAGAAATAACTTATGAACTAAAAAGAGCAGTTCAAAATTCATAAGATGTGTCTAGTAATTTAAAATATACTATTTTGAGTAAAAAGAAATTTTAAAAATCTACAATAATTTTCTATATTCCAAAATTTCTAAGCATATACACTTTAGATACCACAAATCAGCAGCTTCATACCATGGTATCTGACAGTTCCGCAGACCTGCAGTTCACTTTAAGCTTCAAGAAGGGAATGTACAAGTCCTTGTTGTGTGTCAGGGGAATTAATCTGTAACTAGTCAGTGTTAGGAGTAGCTCACTTCTACTTATTCCAGTCTAAATGGTGCCGTGGTTTTAGCTACTTGTATTCCCATATCTGTAGAAAGGGCAGCTATGGACTTGGAGAGGTTGCCCTTCTAATCATACATAACCTGCATACATAACAGCAGATGTTCCACAGCACTTCCAAGGATGGTAGACATGAGAAACAACTTTATTCTCAATTTTTTAATTATTTT
The DNA here is from genome assembly GCA_025331215.1 of Actenoides lindsayi. Lineage (NCBI taxonomy): Eukaryota > Metazoa > Chordata > Aves > Coraciiformes > Alcedinidae > Actenoides > Actenoides lindsayi. The sequence continues at coordinate 24,319 of WTSP01016660.1, read as the reverse complement.
GGGTTTTTTTTAGTCAAATTGTTGCATCTAAAAAGAATACTCCAGTCTGAAAACCAGTGATATTGCATAATGCAATGCAGACTCATTTAATCATCACTGACACACTAATGAGAAGGTAGATTAAAATAGCCATTGATTTGTTATTAATACCATAACAAAGAATAAAAATAATCGCTTGAATTTATAAAAAAGTATTGGAAGGGATGGGAAAGCTTCCTGAAAAGCAGATTTTAGAAGTTCATTCAGTTGCAAAAAGAATGTTAAAGCTGAAAGGTTTCCATACAGGACTTGTCTGACCCCTTAACCTTCACTTTGTAAGACTACAGAATGGTTTTTCTTAGCATGATAGGCCCCTAATTCTCCTGGCTACACTTCTTTGCACCTATGCTGATTTCAGTTTAATTTTCTTGAACTTGAGTGCCCAGAATGATACTTAGTATTTCAGATGAAGTGTCAACAGTGTCTTGTAAAGTAGCATTTATATGAACCTTATGACATGCATTTTAGGATCTCCTTTGTCTTTTACACAGCTTGTTTCCTAGTTAGCTGACAGATTTGAATATCACCATAATCAATTTATGCTGGAAGATATTATTCATTCTGGAGCGCATGCACAAAACTACTTTATGGATCTAAAAGCTGTTCCAAGGTCAAAAAATCCACTTTCAAACACCAGTCATTTCGTAGGTTAATATTGTACCAGTACACATTTGTGAATAGTTCTCCAGTGGCTTTTAGATACCTTTTTATCTGAGGTTTTAGTAATTGTAGCTCTCCTCTTTACATTGTCCTATCTACTTCATTGATCAATGCAGGAAGCTTCATAAATGTAGATAAGGTATTTTCCAGACATTTTGTAATTAGCATTGCAAGATGAGCCATCATAATTGCTTCCCTGACAGTAGTTTCTCATAATTTATAATGTCTTGATATATAATGCATACCCTGTAATGCATTTCAACCAATCTGTAACTATCACAGTCAATCATCTTGGAACAGTGTCACAGCAGAAGCTGCTTTTAAGTCCATAGTAAATGTTCTGTTTCAAAATTTTGTTCTATTACAGTGGGACACATTGTTTTACAGATGGGCCTGCATAAGCCCTATAGGATTTCACTGAAGAACTTGTTTGTCCCTGGCAGGTGTCAGTCCTTAAAGGCTAGGCATCAATGAAATCATCAAAGATGAATTCAAAATATATGCTTTCCTCCTGTTAGTGGAACATGACTGCTACCAACAACTTTGTTATATAACAAATGTTTTACACTTGCCTAGAAAGCAGTTGAGTTCAGATTTTTAGCTGAAACTATCAGACACCTGTTAATATTATCATTTAAGATATAATCAGCACTGCCTTGGCTAAAAGAAAGGTAACAATATCGTAGGCACAACTGATACATATAGCTGAGGCAAAATTTAAGCTGGAACTTTCTATTGCTTGATACTGCCAAAAAAATGCCCAGTGCTGGCAAAAGAATAGACCCTCTATAATCTATTTAGTAAGGTAATTAGGACTAATTGTTTCTGAAAATGAATCTGTAACCATAAACAGCTTGTCATTGATGACAAAAGAGTGAGTCTTGTTCTCAGTCTGCTTCAAGTGCTTATACTTGACCCCATGTTACTCTCTTACACAATGGGATGTGTGTCTCTCTAATGATCTGGAATAGGGAAGAGAACTTACTTAGTATTAGGCAGACAAAAGTCAATTTAATTTTAGTTCACTCTTTTCATATAGTCACACAATCATCTGTACTTGCACAAAGGAAGGGGTTCCGTAGAGTGGAAATTAGCAGTCCAAGAGAGGGCAGGTCTGCTTCTGTTTGCAGAAATATTGGCTTATACTGATGCAAAGCTTCTGCAAAATTTAGCCTTTAGCTGCACTGCCTCAAACTGTCATTCATATGGATAGTCACTGCTCTTTGAAATTATTAACTCTGTGAAGTAGACCAAAAAAAGATTATTTATGGTAAATCTTTTAGTAATTAAGATACTTCTGAAGATGAGAAACTGCATTAACTACTAGCAAATTCTAAGGAAGTACTCACACATAATTATTGTAATTATGGTATTGAATACTTTTTTAGAAGTTTTTTGTATATCATTTACAAAAACATCACAAAGGTGCAGAACTCATACATTTCACCAAACATAATATCATTCTTGTCAAATAGTGTATAAATATGACATAAAGAATTTTCTTATGCTAACTACCAGAAAGAGTGCAAGATACATGTATCTTCACTGCAGGAGTAATTTATGTTTTGAAAAGCAGCAGCCTGAAGAACTTAGTACTTAACTTTCCTAGCCGAAAGGAAACAGTCAGTCAAACACTCTCATGCTGCAGCTCCTTGGAAGATGTGTACAACTTTTTTCTCATTGCTAGAACTGCTGTAGACAGAAATTCCATTCCAGACAGGACTGTGAAAATGTGGAAGGTAGCTTTGGAGGGGGGAGGGAGAAAGGAAAAAGAAAAAAAAAAAAGCTGGAAAACTTATACTTTCTGGGATGAAAAGTTCTCCCTCAAAATTTTCAAGAGTCTATCAAAAAATGTCTCCTTGCATTTTAAGGGTTTTTCATGATGCATTCCATTGTATTTTTGTATTCTGCTCTTTCTGAGCAGAAAAATTCCCCTCATGGACTCACAGTAGACACCTATCATCAGAGAAAAACAGCTTTATGATTTGATGTAGAAGGGATCTGGAAGGGAAATTTCCCTTGCTGAAATTGCCTAGGCCAAGGTGTGTCTAAAGATGTAATACTAAATAATTACAGTGTGTCTCAGATGCCTAATAACCTAAATAGCTCTATCAATCTGAGCTTTATTTGAGAAGAACAGGTACAACTGTTTTGACTTGTTTCTTTATCCTACTTTAAATTTTAACACCTTTTCAAGGTGAAAACAGTCAGAAAAAAATATGAGATTGATCATACTTTCAAATATTTGCTGCTATCTTTAAAATCTCTCAAACTCACAGTGAAACTAAACAAATCTGTACAACTTCTATGTGAAGTCATAAATTATTTCAATCCAGGATGCCTCTGTTTCACATAAAGGCTGATGCATTTGCAAGTGAATTTGATGACTGGGTATTCATATATGCTTTGTCAGCATGTGTGAATGGCTCGTGCATATAGGCAACCTGAAGCTTCTCTCTTTCACTGTCACCATTCTGCCTACTCCTGAGTGGCTGCAATTTGTACTAGCTGATCCTGGTTTCATCAATTTGTATCTAGAATCTTCCCTCCACTTTTAAATGTCTCAAAGGAGACAAACAGTAGATCTATGAGTATAGTTTTGCAGTACAAAACTGAAGTCAAAGCATATTTTTAAGAAAGCAAAAATGGCACTGCATAGGAAAAATGCAAATCTAGGCAATGGTGTGGTGTCAATAACATGAGATAAAACTGTTAGCTGTGGCATAAAAGTCTTGATCAAAAAAAAATATAATTAAATCCTTACAGTCTCAGTTTGTGTGTGTCTGTATGTCTGTCTTGCAAACAAACACCTCTCTCTCAGCCCTGCAGCATCAGTTTCAGCAGCATCTCCCTCAATGAACAATATTTCTCTGGAAATTTCCACCAACCTATCACCTTATCACAGTGATAAGATGAAGACTGCTGCTCTTCAAGAGCATCTCGTTGATGGAGCTGATCCATCACTAGAGTAAAGGTTAAACAGTTAGGAGAAAGTTAAAGAAACATCTTTCTCCCAACTATGTGTCTTGGATTATTCTGAGGATTTGGCAGAAAAGTCATTCATTTAGATTCCATACAGGGAATTACTGTACTTCATGTTAAAACAAACTAAAAAATCTTTTCAGTTTCAATGACTTCTTGTGACTTTTTTCTTTCTTCCACAATATCCACCATGTTTATTTTGAAATAAGATTTAATATATTTTAGATGGTTAGTTATTTTTCATTAGCCTTCATTTGACAAGAAAATAAATGCTCTCACCCTGGTTTTGTGCAACATTTAAATAAAATAACATCCGTTTACATTAATATTCTTGTGGCAAACTCCTGTATTCATTTCTTTAGTATTGTGTTGCATTTTTTAAACCTCCTTCCCTCAAGCATCTTTGCAATTGCTTGCTGTTGAAAATATTTTCAGTTCTATTTGAAGATGTTATAATCTGTAGTCTGTATATTGAATTAAGTAATCTTCTGATTAATAAAATCTTATTACAATAGCCTTTTAAACACCAGTATATATTAAAGGAATTATAGTGAAAATGAAGTATTTAATTTTAAGCAGGAACAACTATAAAGACACGGTAGTTTGGTGTCTGATTTTCTTCAACTTCTATAGCAAAATAATTGAGAAACTGATACCTAATTACCATTTCTGTCATTTAATTCCTCCTGAAATACGTCTTTGGGGTCATATTTAGACACCAGCATAAGTGTGAAGGTGGACAGAGACAGACAGATGTTAAATAGGATTTCCTTCTGCCATTCAGCACCAAAGGTTTCTGAGTAGTTATATGACAGTCTGAAAGGATTATAAATTCCATTTAATTTACTAACACTACTAGAGTGGGTTTTTAAACTCTTCTAGTGTTGTTCTCTTTCTGTACAGGCTTTTACAGTTAATGACTATGTAAACTGAGTCAGATATATTTAATAAAAAATACAAAGTATTTTTTAAAAGCCGCATCTACCAGATGCAAGCAGCTAATCATACTGGTATTAAAAATCATTCTCATTGAAAAAAAGTTGCTATCTGGCTACATTTCGGCCATGAATAGTACTTTAGGGGCTAAAGGTGATTGCTTTGGTGAAAAGTACTTGTATAAATATATTACAAAACTAATATTTAGCAAGTAGTTATTGCTTCCTCAAATATTGTAAGCATAACCAGATAATGCAAAAATATAGTTACAGAAAAACATACATTGGAAAGTAACGCTTATATGTATAAAATGATCAGAAAAGATCGTTATGTGTGTCATATGAAATCATTGTGTAATGCAAGTTTTCCAGCAAGTTACTGCAAGTCTAAGCTGGTGCATTTATAGACAGATCAATTAACAGTGGATCTTTTTCCACATAAAACTACATTTTGCTTTATTCCTAGTACACTAGAAGCTATTTAAATTTGGGCCCTAATCAGGGAATCCACTCAGGGCACTCAGTCTTCGTCAAAACTAAGTGGTATGGAAGCAATGTAAGAGTAGGTTGTAGTCAAGATACTAACTGCCTTGGAAGTCAGTAGCAATATCAAATACATTTTAGAAATTATTTCAAGCCAGGTTCTGATGTGGCTTAAATCCCCAGAATTCACAGAGAGAAGCCAATTTGCACATTCTAGTTTATAATGTTATTAGAGACAGGTCTACCCTAAATTATGGTGATTCTGCACTATGTCCCACATTGCATGAAAAGGTCTGTTGTGGAGCACCCCAACCACTGAAGCACCAAAAGGCTGGTAGGCAACTCCTCTTCCATGACAATATCTTTTGGAGGAAATCTGGTCATCTGCAAGCTTCCTGAGAGAGACAGAAGGCAGGTGCATATGTACTCACATTTCTGTTGCTAAGCACTTGGCATAGCCCAAGTAGTGACTGTTTGTTTCTGACATTTTAAATAATTATCAGAGCCATGAAGCAGTGCAACCATCTAACATAAGTCTTTTGATGTGAAGAATGCAGAGCACATCTATATTTCTAAGTACAATGACTCAGCACAAAAAAAAAAAAAAAAAAAAAGGAAAAAAGAAAAGGGATAGTTTATCAACAATCAGAACAGTAGATTTCCTTGTTATTGCATAAAACAGAGAGAGAAAATAATAACAGAGTAAAGTGCAACAGAATCCTAAAAAATGAATAAAGCTGTGGTTGGTAGCAGTGGCTGGAAGCACTGTCTTCCCAAATGATGTGTTGTGACTTTTACAAAACCATACTTGCCCATGTCTGTCTACTGTTAAACACAGAGGAGCTGTAAGCAGCTGCAAACAAGACAAACTTTCACATCCACTAGCCAGTCAAGAAGATTATTCTTAGCTATGACAATAATATAAAAAAACCCCCAACCATTAGTGTAAACAGGAAAAAAATATTATTTTCAGTCAATTCCTTCTCATTTTCAAACAAGACTGTTAAATGGCAAAGGCAATGGGCTGCTGAAGGGTTAAACAGAACTAAAGGATGTCAACATACAGTCACATATGCTTATATATTTTCAGCTCAAACCATCTGTTGTTCATATGGGGAAGCTGCTAAATATGATATTGCATCATAGCAGAAATTCTTGGGGGCAGGATATTTCCTGTTCAAGACCAACCTGTCAGAAGAGGGTCAAGCTGTACAACAAATAAGAAAAAAATAATCCACAACCTATTTAAAAATTTAAGACAACAGAAAGAAACAAGAGCAGTCAGATGATTTTACCAGTTAACTACCAATCACTAAACTGTGAGTATTTAATTGTAATGAAGTGTTCAGGCAAACTCTCCTTAGCTTTCTACCTCATTCATGAAAATACCACTTCTAATTAATTTCTACATTTTAGACACCATACTATAAGATCTTTCCACTGAGGTGATATTTTTTAACTTTCAAAATTATCTATACAGTTAGTAGGGCTGTAATTTTAAAGCTTTTGATAGTACCTTGCACTTTGCACTAGCATATATGGGATATTGAGAGGCCAAGTACTGTCATTAGTTTTATGAATATTTTATTTCCTAACATGCCTCCAACTTTTCTGGGAGAAGGATCAGTATATAGTTTTGTTCTAAAATTCTCACTCCAGTTAAGGTTTAGGACTTAGTCTGACAGTTGAAGAACTATCAAAGAAATTGTTTCTAAGTCCATTTCATCTAACAGATAAGAAAATTTATTAGTGCAAGTGATTTTTAAGATTTTTTTTTTTTTCTCAGCAGCAGGGAAAGCATTGGAGGACAAGGTAGATTTCCTGTGCCACCATTGTTGCTTGTCAGTACCATGACCAGTTTTCTCACATTGGCAGAAAGCACAGATGTTATGCTGTCCCTTAGGGGATATTCTGTCCATGTAAGAGGCAAAATTTCAATTTATCTTGACTGTGTAGAAGACTCTCCTTGTGTTTCCTGAGGGTGTGAATAAAGCTGAATACTTCTGGCAGATGAGAGTTCCAAAGGAAAAATAATAAACAATGATATATTAAATAGTGCTGGACAATATAAAACAGCCCTGTGTGATTTAGAAAAAAAGAATGTAGACCGTTAATCACATTTTGTATTTTACTGCATGACAATCACAGACACACAGTATTCTGCTCTAGCACAGACACAAAAGTATGAAGAGCTTAGGACTAGAAGGAATTATATACATAAGTGAATGTTTACTACAAAAATGTAAATTTGGCCTTCTCTGCATTAAGTACCACACCAGCTCTCACAAAGTTAGGTACCTGCCTAAGCCATTTCAAGAGTACATTTTAGTTTCACACCCACAGCCTTTCAAGAAGCTAGAAAGAACTCTGCCATGTGAAAAGAACTATGTATCAGATGATACAAGTCCAAAGCATTCTTAGCTGCAAACTGGAACAGAGCCCATACACTGGACTGGAGCTCTCTATTTATAGCCAAAAAATGGTGATACTGACTCTGTGTGGGTGGGAAATACAGGCAATAACAAAACAGAAAAAAGTAACAGGAATTTTGCTCCAGGGAATAGGATAGGATTAGTGAGATGGATAGAGCGCAAAGCCCTTTAACAAATAATCGTATTCTTACCTTCATTTAACCACTTTCTGGAGTACTGCATCAAAACATAACCCATGTGATATTTCTGGAGGAATATGTCTAAAGGTCACAGTCTAGTCCTCAAATGTTACATATTGTTTTTAGCATTTCTGAACAGCAACAGCACTGTATATCAGAGTTAGAGGGACCCTAGATCAGATCTGGATCTATATGAATGTTTTATCAAGTACTACCATATTAACTGAATACACAATTTCACTAATAAATTATTGCCAGAGATGCTACACAATGCTGTATGCGTGACCTCCATGAATACTTAATTATAAAACAATGTGTAATGTACTAAAATAATAATGTATACAAATCTTACTGATAGTAACTTATAAATTATTAGAAAAAGTAGTATCAATTATATTTTTATAAGTTATTTATAAATATTTCCTTTATTTAAATTTTAATAGATTTTCAAAATTTGCACTGACATATGCACATGTTACTTAATACAACATATGCTACTTTAGACTGCAAACAATACTGTTCCTAATTTTCTACTTTATAGGTTTCTAATGCCGGTCTTTGCTTTGTCACCTCTTCTTTTTTTTTTTTTTTTTTTTTTTTTTTTTGTCCCCCTCAAGATCAGTATAGCTTTAGTCTACAGTGTGGGCAGGATATAGTGGTCTTGGTCTTCCGGCATACTTTGATTTCAAATGTTATATACCACTATCTGAACAAAACATAGTTACAGACTCCCATCAAGTCAGGTAGATAGGTGAAAAGAAAGATATTTCCTGCCTACCAGTATCTATTTGTGGGCTTATGTTACTCAAGGACTGGCACTATTCTGCTACTCAAGGTCATTTGTTTTTGGAAGGCATTACACGCAGAAATACCTGTAGTTCCACATCTGTAATATAACTGACATGTGCAAGATTTTAGTCTTTGTCAGAGCTTGGCATAGACTGGCATTTCAGATATCACTGGTGATGGTAACAAATTAAAACAAGGCACATATTTCATATTGTAACAAACCGTAGAGATTAACATGAATTTAGCTTTTTATAGTATCATTAATGTCAGAAAATGACAGAACTTGTTAAACTAAAATCTTTCATCTGAGGGTAACATGGAAATTTAATTTTATTGAATAAAAGTTGAAACACTGAAGACCCAGCCAATCAGCTACATCCTGAAGTCTTATAAACAAAGCAAAATCTTTATGCTTCAGATCACTACTGTAGAGGTTAGTGGGCAGAATTAAAATGGACAGGTCTAGCATTAAGGACATGGAAATCCTCAATGCACTAGCATTAAGGACAAAGAAAGTATCCTCTCTCTGTCAGGGGTTAAGTAGCAGTTTTCATCCCTCTTCATGATGAGCATTCTTTGTAAACCACTAGTCGCTCAGCACCTAACATCCTGTGCTTCCTGAAACAGGAATATGTGCTCTGTAAGTATGCTTTTCTGAACATTATGACAGGATTTAGTTACAGACACTTTTCCTTGAAGAGGATTACATTTTTTTAATATAATTCTCAAGTCTTACAAGATTTATAAATGCTTCACAGGAAAAATAAAGAAGCTTGGTTTCAATAAATTGCGTAAGACTTATATTTCATTTCAAAAACCTTTGCAGTTTGTGCAGGAAAATTTGGTAAATGTGGCCTTTGCTATGAAAAATAACCCAGCTGACAAAATGACCTTCATAACTTCTGAAGTGAATCATTACCTGGTGTGATAACTCAGAGGTGGCAAAAGCAGTGCCATTCAGCTGGGACTTCACTAGAATTATGTAATAGGGTCTAAGGGTCTATCTACAGTCATTATAGTTTGAATGTCAAAAATGTGCCTTCAGTTTGCCTTCTGTTTATATGATATTCATCCTTATCCAGCTGTTCAAAACACAGGCATCTCATGTGAGGTATTTGTACAGAGATAGCTTCTACTGTTCTGGCTGAGAGAAGATTTTCCCCCTATCAAATAGTCATGTTTGGGTCCTGAGTAGAGACAGCAGAAATGAAAATAGGGCAAGAGGCAAAAATAAACCATCGGAACAGAACAACCATATAACATAGTCTAATGTGCTGATGATTAAAAACCTGCCATTAAACAAGAAAATTATTATTATTTTAAATTACAATTTAACAACAAGTGAATGCCTAAGTTAGGATTATACTACATGCTTTCTACCATCTTAAAGGAAGACTCATTGGCAAGTAATATCCTTTTCAGACTCTTTAGGGAGGAATAACTATGAAGGCATTGCTATGGTCTGTTGTATGATCCCTCAAATACTTCTACAATTGGAGTTTAAACAAGGGGGGTAGATCTACAAAATGCTTCATTAATTTGCAATACCAAATTCCTGCAAAGCATAGAAATTGAGAGTTGAGTGTGCTCGCATGCTAACATGACTCCTGGATGGATTAGCAGAATATATTCCTAGCTGGATTGTATATGACTTTTTATTTTTCAGATACACTTTAATCTTGGTTAATGTTCACCTTGTTTTAGGAAATAGGCTTTGTCAGGTAAGAGAGAGGAATTTCTTTTCTTTCCCATTGACTTTTATAGACATCTCAATCTAAAATGCTTGCTAGACTTTCCTTTGGGCCTGAAAACTGCTGGCTTTCAAGACATGTAGTGTTCCTACTCTTTTTTCTCGTGTCAGATTAATTTCTGCTTCTATCCACCTCTTCTGTTCCCTTGCCAGTTATGGTTTAGTGAGGTTAGCCTCTCTGCTTTTCTTGGATGTCAAATGGCAACACAAGGTCGAGAGGGACTTTCAGAAGTCCATTGCAGCAATAGCACAAGATTAGCCAGAAACACAACAAACCTAAACACAGGAACAATAATGTTGCAGATCTTCAAAAGTCTGCGGACAAAGTGCTTTCTCTGAACTGAAAATAACTTGTTCCTTCCAAAGGGTATATATACTAATTCTGGAGTCATACTGCAGTTGAGCTGAACCTTTCTGACTTCAGAGTTACCCAAGAAAAGGGAACAACCTGAGAGTTTTACAGTGAGAAAATTTTAATCCCTACCAAAACTGTTTACCCTAATTGACAGATGTGAATTTGGACACATAATTTACAACTGTACAGCACAGATAAAATCTATTAGAATCAGTATTTTGCAGCTAGTCCCAGGTATGAAAACTTAACAAATCTGGAGGCCCAAAAGGATGCTTCAACTCTGAAATATAGTCTATCTAAACCAATCTAATTTAAAGTTTTTTGGAGAGGACAAAATTAATGGAAAATTCTTATTTTTAATAAAGAAATTCCAAATTGGTATTTTCCCATTAAGAAAAAATGAAAACAAATATTTAGATTTATATAAAATTAATGTAGATGGAATTATTTTAGTTTTCTCAGTCACTGGAAGTTTGGTTGGTCTGGGGTTTTTTTGAAATGCTTCTATAGTACTTTGCCTATTCCAAGAATTACTTGCTTAAAAGGTATCATGGGAGATGTAGCACATCCAGAGAATCCAGCAAATACAAGGAGTGTGTACTTTAAATGAACTACAACTTACAGCTGGTATTGTAGCAGTTTAGTATTTCCCATTTGAAAGATTTAGTTTTCACACAAAAAAAACATTTTTATTTGTTACTTTCATTTGGTTCTTTTTCCCAAGAAAAAGTCAAAATTTCTCCCCAGAAAACTTTATGAAAATTCTACATTAGCAAAAACTCTAACAGTGCCAATTTTTCAAGCAGTCCTTAGCTCAATTTGGAATCTCAAGTTTGCGATACAAGGCAATTGTGAAATTGTTTTTGAAAATGTACAGCGTGGATATGAAATCCTCTCTCACATTTGCACAGATAAAAAGAAACTAATTCAAGATCTGTGTTAATGAAAAGAAAATCAAGGTCATCTTTTGGACACCGAAATTAATTTCAAAAGACCTTGAACTGAAATAAATTTTCTGCCACATAGACAGCAGCAGACTTAGTTTGATATCTCTTTGCCCAGGGGCACAAAGTCTGATTTGATTCTGAGTTAAGGGAGCAGTACACTTTCCTTATACCAGATTTATAGGGATATATGGAATGTCTTGTAAAGATAAGCAAAGTGACCAGAGTAACCAAACAGAGTTGTATGCCAAAATTCAGGTACTCTGCTGATCAACATGACACAATGACACTCAGGGTGGGTATAGCAATGATTCTGTGTGTGCTTAGGGGGGCTCTGGTGTTACGGCAGAAGGGTGGAAAGCTTCAGCTACCTTTCTCTGCCTCTCTCAAAGTCAATGCTTGATGGAAGTAGAAGTGAAATATGAGGACAATAATTTTTTCAAACCTAGAAAAAAGCCAGGACAGGAGTTCAGATTTCACTTCAGATTATAAGTTTGTACAGATGCATTTTTTTCCTAAATATTCTTAATTAATTAATTTATTTTACATACAACGACCTTATTAAATATTTTGGTTCTTCCACTGTCATTTGAGATATCTGCACAAAGCATAAGATTTTAACTAATGTCTAAACAATATATAGATAAATAAACTAATACACAAAATATACATTACTGATAATATCCAGCAGGACACTTAAGTCAATGGGACTTCTCACAAGCTAAAAAACTGTCATCTGCTTAAGTGTCTAGTTGAACCCAAGCCAATGGACTTCATTATACTCTTTACGGGTTTTATAATTTTGACCTTTACCACCCAGTAAATTTTGCCCTTCTTGTGGTATTAATAACATGTTCTATGCCATACTTGCAAAGCAGATTACCACAGATTTATCTACTGCAATTAGAAGAGGATGAGCTTATAGTGGACTGTAGTGGTTGCACTCCACAAAAAAACTACATATTGAGTATATTAAAAAATTACTATATTTAAATAAACAGATCAGTTTAAAACCTGGTATTGACAGAAATGATATGAGTAGAATGCAAATTTACACATTTTAATTTTTTGAAGTAAAGGTGACTCAATCACCACACAAAATCTGCAAGACTCATTAAGTCTTTCACAAAAATATCATCTCAGGCAATTAAGAAAATAAAAGTGGAGTTGTAGGTCTAATCATTTATTGTCCCATCTACCAAACTTTAAGGTTACTATAAAGCTACAGTGTGAAGTTTTGAGTATTATCTTCTGCACTCATGTTTCTCATTATTTTACTATTCTTTTTTTTTCAACTGCTCAGTTATGTATATCATGAACAAATTATTCAAGAAACCATATCAAGTCTTTAAATATTACCTATTAGGACCAGTTTCCCTAAAACGCATCTGTAATCTGTAAAAGAATACCTGAAGTTTCCAGACCCTCGCCAGAAATGCTCACTTGTCTTATTTTCAAGAATAACTTACTGACTTTATGTAAAACTCTCATATAGCTATACCTGTGGAAGAACACACTCAATATAAAAATTCAAGCTGAACAATTCAACTGTAAACAGTGCAGTTTTACAATAAAAGGTGTCAGTCAGTTTTGACTATTGATTACAGTGTTTCATGTGTCAAACATGGTCTTATATACACTACATATATATTTAGAATGCATAAGTTTAAGGAGACTATACAGATAAGATAGTGAAGCACTTAAAATTCCCACCCACCAATGTATATGAATCAACTGGCTACATGTAATTCACACACCCATACTTTTTTACAAACTTCCATAGAAGCAGCAAATCTAAAATAAGAGATGCTTCGATAAGCATTTTAAGATTTGTTACTCAGTTGCTGAGGGTCATCAGTTTAGAAAGTTGAAAGATAATCAATGCCTAGAGTCCTTAAACTTCAAAATCAACAAGGACTGAATGCAGCAAATAGACTATTATGAGAGAAATGTGCTTTGACTTGTATTTGACAGGGTTCTGCTAAAGGATATTTTCAAGACTGGATACATGATGACTTAGCATCAACCCCTTTTATTCTTATTAATTACACTGCAATTCAGCCCATAACAACAGAGCAAAATTATAAGCAGAGTTAGTTTTCCATATAGATATCTAAACAAATCATGAAAGTCGTCTTAAGAACCAGCACATGGAACACACTGTTTGACAGTGTGTTGTGGCTGTGAACACTGCATCATTTTGTATTATGAATTCCATTTTGCACCATGCCTGAAGCAGGTTATGTCTCAAACAGGTTGCTGTAATGCTTTTAAAACAGATGTCCAAGGAACTCTGGTGGACTGTTATAGGAAATTGAAAGCCAAGATGACAAATAAAAGACCTTAAACTCAGAGCCTCATTCACTAGTTTTTCTACAAAAAGTTTCATGAGTGTGGTGAATGTTCCAGAGCCTCCCAGAAGAGCACATGATCCAGTCACTAGCTGTCCATTCTGCAGTGACAGGACCTTGGAATCACCCCTTCTCATGAAGTGATATGAGCCTGGATGTGTGCTCTGAACTAGATATTACCCAGAGGCAGTTGATAAGCACCATTTTATTTAGCTATTTAGTCAACAAATGTGTTCAACTTGAAAAACAAAACCAGCAAAACAAAATCATGCAAAGAAAGCTGGAACACTACGTGCAAACTTTCAAAAATCCAGCCGTCTAGGAAGGATACTTTTCCAATCCTCCATTTACTGTTTAGCACATGAAAACTTTATTCTGGGATCTGTCAATAGGCTGTCTCATTTAATATTATTCATTGTTGACCTTTTTCTGTTAGAAATACACTTGTTCCTAACGAAAAGCAATGTTTTGCTATTAAACTGTTTAGATTTAGATACTCAGCTTTGAAAATCCAACTCACTCTATGGAACTGCTTACAATTTTTCTACCAAAATCTCCCTACCTAAAGATGTTCTGGACTGCACTTAGCCTATTTTTCCTGAAGCAAATTGGGCAAATATCTTCCATCCTGTCCATTACAAACAGCAGGGTTACAGCACACACACGTACACATCCACACAGACAGGAAGTCACATGAAGTATTAAGTAAGCATTCAGTCCTCAGCCATGTCCTAGGGCAGGAGTCCAGCAACTTGTGGGAGGGCACCATGCCAGCCTAACAGATGGATATACATATGGGTAGTCAGGACATCATGTGAAGCCATCAAGTATGGATACTAAGGGCATGATTCCAACGTAAGAACATGAGCTTTCTGTGAAGGTTAAGGGGATGTTAAGCTGGATTTACTTTCAAAAATAAAGAATAAATTCCACTGTCATGTCCGGTAACAGTTATGTTCTCAATTAATCAGGTGGAGTTGTTGGTAGTTTAAAAAGAGCTTTTTAATAACAGAATTATTATAGGGTAAAGTTATAACATTTCACAAGGGAGATTTCACTCTGACAAATAAACATGTATTATTTGAGAGGAGATGTAGTTAGTAGTAATGATTTTCCATCACCAGTGCTTTGACCCTTCATCATAATCTGGCCTGTGCCTTTTCCCTAAAGGAGACAGGAAACAGCTATTTGAGCAGCAAATGCAGCCCAGATAGCCAAATGCATCCTCCCCACATAGCCAAATGCATCCTCCAGCAACCATTACTGGGAGCGTCAGAGTTGGGAACTGCTGCCCTTTCCTGATGTGGAGAAAATAAGAACAGAGACCAACAGCTCAACACACATTGACCTGGAGAGTACTGAGTTAGCATTGCTGATGCATCTGAGTGAAAAACAGCCATGTGCAGCCCATAGCTGTCTGTGTCTATGTCCATTAGCAGGAGAGAGAAAGAGGTTAAGATTCATACCTTGTGAATTTAATTCACTGCTACACCACCATACTCAAGGATGGACCAAAGCCTGCTGCTGAAATGTGATCTCACCTCTTGGTAAGGTCAGAACATCAAAATTTGACTGGATCATGAAGGCCTTTTGAAATGTTACCAACTGGCTAAGCAGAGCGCATGAAATTTTATTCCCAAGCACAGAGGAGTGGCAGCATCTTGGTTTATGGAGAACTGTGTATTAAGAGAAAAGCTGGGCCAGGAAGCACTGAATTCCTCTTTCAATTGAAATGAGGTATTTGGAAGAAACATTAGAACTTTATGCAGGTGAATAGTACAGAGGCTTTGTTGATTAAAAGGACTTGTCTATTTCTTCCAGTCTTGATCTAAAAAAATAAAGAGAGGGAGAACTACCACTTCCTCTGATGGTTCATTCTAGAGGATACACCTTGAATTATCTGCTTTCAGCTTCCAGACATTTAGGTTCTTTCTACTAGACTCAGCTCCTTATTATTCAGCCTCTGTCCGTGAGTTACTGATTGCAATGCAAGTCACTTCTCAAACTACTATTCACTGAACAACAAAGATTGACAACTTTAGGATTCACACCAAAGGAATCTTCTGAAGACTGCTATTCCTCTGCTCTTTTTAACGTCCTCTCAAATTGTTCATATAATGAGCTTTTTATAATATAGTGTTTTTACTTTATTAGAATATTGTATGGCAAACGGTAGAATACTTTACAAAAGCCTATTTCTGTAATGGCTAGTTGTTTTGGGTTTTTTTATACAAAGAATATAATCATCAAATCAGATTTCTTGTCCATTAATAATTTCTGCATTACCATATTGAGTGATATTAATTATATTCCTGTCAGGTATTCTTTACTAAATTAATCTAATATCGTGAGTTTTATTATTTGCTTAGAAATTATGTCAGGCTCACTACCATGCATTCATTTCAACCACTATATCCCTTTTATCAATGTTGGCACACCATTAGCATTGTTCCAACCTTCTGGAACTCTGCCCAGAGAGATTTGTTGAGAGGTTATGTAAGAGTTGTAGACTGCTGATTTGTGGACCTAGACCTTTGATTATAATTTTTCCAAGTTTCCTTAGGTTTTGGATCTAAGAAAGACCACACTTCAGAAATACTTCTTAAAGGATCTATCTCATTTTTGCATAATTACCACGTACTTATTAACAATTTCACCACAACTGTTGTTATTAGGATCTGTAGGATCCTAATTAGGATCAATAGACATTGACTATTATTGGAATTATTTTGTGCTTAATGTAGTTACATATTTACATACTATCCTTAGTCTTACTATGATGTCACATTCCCCTATCAACTTTCTATATTTCATATCTCTCAGTTTCCACAGATGTATATTTACTTTCTCCACTATATGCCTGTTACTTCCTGTTTATTACCTTTACTTTTGCATTCAATGCAGATGGACTTGCAGCAAAAATTTTTCAGCATCCTTGATTCTTTACTCTTTTGTTATCCAATATTTGCATTAAGAATTCCAATTTTTCATTCACATATTTGTCTGATTTCCCCTCCCAATTGTTTCCACTTACATTTTTCTCATCCATAGAAAATGACCCATTTAGAAGAATCACTGTTTTACTGCTGGGGATTGTTCTTTTTTTGTCTACACTGATTGCAATCAGGTCATGTAAACCACCCCTAGGGCAGACATGAACTTCTAGTCCAGTAAGTTATTCATATTTATCAATTCTAATGAGATCTTAAATTAAAAATACATCATGTTGGGCACGAGGACTCTCCATTAGAAAACCTTGTTTTCTCTTTTTACAAAAATTTAACATTTTACTACTGTGTATGACAAACCTCCAGTTCATAGACCTCGCACCATGTTTATGAATATGCATTCAAAATCCCATTGTTTTGTGTTATCACCAACTCCAGAATTCCACATGTCTTTAAACGTCTTTGTTCTGGGAAGTTACATCCACTTGTTTTACAATCCCAGTAGCTTGACTGCTCCCATCAGCTTTCAGGATTGTCTTTCTCACTGATGAGTGTTTCCAGATCATTATCTTTTTTATCAAGATCACATGATGGCTATTTCATAAAAGAAAAATCCCTCCTTTTGTGTCTGTTCTCCTTCAGGTACATTTTGCTGGAAATACAGGTAAGTACTATAATGCATACAATATGACTTGACCTCTGACACTGTATATGATGACTTAATTTTTTTAAGTTTGGGGTTTGTGTATTTCGAACTACTCATGATCAACTCTCTTATAAAGCACGAAGAAAGGTATGTTTCCATGAGTACGATTTTCCAAGGGTATAATTTCTATGAGAAAGGTTTCTATCTTTGTTTAGGAAATGCTACTCCTTCCACCTGGCCAATGGAGCTGTATGCACATTGCACTTGTGAAAGTTCACAGCAATGACAGCATTTCTCTTCTGCCACAGGGGACCTACTCTTGATCTCTTTTTCTATATCACCCTTCATACTCTATGGCCATTTATTGCCTTCTACTTTTTGAGATCTGTTAAGAACTGTATCACAAAAAAAACCTTAATCTCCCTGAAATGGCACAGTGTAAATGAGAACAGAATATGGATCACTCTTTTACTTCATAGTATATTCTTTCTGGGCCAATATCTTGGACAAATGAAACAAATTACTGAAATGGAGTACTTGCCTTCCCCCCCCCCCGCCTTCAATTCTGCTTTGTAAGGTTATTCAATTAGTTCTTAAAATAGCTTATGTAGTTTAATTTGGGAAAATAAATGAGGTTACTTTCACAAGAAGTCTTAATCTGCACTTTTTCTGCAAGATGGACAATATTCAAGAATCCTGAGATCCCTTTTCTCCTGAACATAATAAGACATTTCTCAGTTGAACGCCCAGAGGTGCATAGCACTAATGAGGAATTAGAAAAGAATAGCCATGGGGAAAAAGAGAAAGATAGTGGGAAAGAGAGAGGAAAACAATAATGAAAAAAAAAGCACCTTCAATTTTCACACATACAATTGAATACATGTTAACTCTTAGTCAAATAGCTAAAAAATAAGAAAATTATTTCTGAGCTAGTTGTTTTTTGTAAAGATTTGTGTTTAAGACTTATTTCACTTCAAAATTGTCACATAGTGTTTGTGAACAGACACTAAAGCTTTGTAGTTCTTTATTTTTCTGTCAAAAAAACATGAAAGAAAATGTTTCCTACCATTTTTTTCACCTTGAGCTATACATCTGGTGTTTGTCAAGTCCTACAATTTAAATAAGCTTACTGAAAATGTGAATGAAAAAAGTCAAAGCATTTTCACAATGAATTCCAGCTGTTTTCAAAACTATTCTAAGTTCATGTAATTCCACTGAATTAATGTAATCCCTATTGCTATGAGTGTTCCTAATTAAAAATTCTCTGTCTCTGTCTCGACACAGACTGAAAAATGAATGAAAATCATTTTAACTATTATGTCAATGCCTGTTGATACAACTAAAAATATAGTATAACGAACTCATTTTCATAGTGCTTCATTATTAATACTTGGGCTAAGTTATTACATTTTTTCACACACCTCTTCAACTTCAGAATAGAATCTGATATTTTGTCAATTACCCTTCTCAAGTAGTACTGATCTAGGTCCAATGACATGCAACACTGGGAATTTTGTTGTCTTCTGTCACATACTGAGATGCTCCATGCTTTATGGCATTACATTCTGCATTCTCTTTTGTTAATAGACATAAAACTCTAGTCGAGTATACGTACATTTGAGTACCTAAAAAAAAGCTCCTATTGTAATATGTCCTCAGCTCAAGCGTATCTAGCAGCTGAGAAAACAACGGATTTTCTACTCCCTGTCAATCCTGAAAGTTATTTTTTAATGTATTTTCAGTGAAATGAACATTTAAAAATATTAATTTTGTCTCACAGGAATATCTTGTGCAATGTAGGAAAAAAATCACTCTTCAATATTTTCCTTTAAAAGTAACAAATATTTCATTTTGACAATTTCTAAGTGAAACATTTTCGTTTCTCTTTCTAAAAAAGTACTGTTGCTTACAATATTTTCCTCTTAAAAAATGCGGTTATGAGTGTCAAGTGTAGTGTATCGTGCCTTCGCTACAACAATATTACAATTGTCCATAAAATCAAGCATTTATACTAAAAAAACAAGATTAAAAACATCGGGCTTGCCTCGGTTACATAGTTTGTAACATCTATAACACAAACGAATGAAAAAAGTCCTCCTTAGTTATTCAATAGTATATTTGCAAAGAGTTTACAGACTTAACACATAATTTTTTTTTTCCAAAGATGGAGCGCTCTGAGCAATCTGCCCTGACCTTCCATGTCTGACTGCTTAGCATCTGGCAATACGCTGTGTGTGGTGCACTCGGGGGCTTAACACAGGTGCAGGGAACCAGGCACAAGACACTTACCTGCATATACAGAGACAGAAATATTTTCATTAACAAGTCAGAGACAATGCTTTTCAGAAGCAGCACTACTTGCTCTATTCTTCTGGAAGAAAAAGACAAAGCTTAATAGAGATTTCAAAGTTTAGGGCCTAAATGATTCCAAGTAACACTCATGTTTGAACCTACTAGCATTGCAAACTGCCAGTAATGAGAACCCATTGTCATGTAAAAGGGTAAAGTAATCTGGCAGAATATAAAACCTCTTGCATTCCAGCTTGTCCTCAGATATCAGACGGGCTTGGGAGCAGCTAGGTTTAGATATTGAGTGATATCCAATTTGGCACTATTAGTCCAGTCGTGTTCAGTATGTTTGAACTCTCCCAGCTCCAGATTCAGTAATAGCACACTGAACTCTCCGTCTAGTCACGCTCCATGGTTTCACACAGCCAATAAGGAGCTGGCAGCACCCAGTGAGAGACTTTTGCATCTAGCAATGTGAATAGTGAAGTTTATTCAAAGCAACAGAAATACCGGTTCTTGTGGATTGCCAGTGATAAATATACTGTCTGCAAAAGCACATGCCAATATACAGAACACGTTAAGTTAAAAGGAACAGCTGTAGAGAGATTTCTAAGTTTTCCTGGAGAAGTACTCAGAAGGTCCCAAAGGCATCTCCATGGGCAGGAAGAGAGGCTCAGCTCATGAACTGGTCCCAGGAGTCAGAGATAGTCTGCAATGGTATCTTCCCTGACTTGCCCACAATGATGTCTTCCCTAACATCCTCCCTTCCTTAAGCCATTTCATATTATTTCTCACCTTCAAGGTGGAGCTTGAGTGACTCTAGTCATGCATACCTTTATTACGATTGGTGTAAAATCCTTTGACTTTACTTTTAAAGGTGAGGATAAAGAAAATTCAGGTCATGGTCATATTTTGGAGGTGGGTAGCCTTTGGGATGGAGGTGTGTTTTGGTATTATAAAGACATTATAATGAGCAAAGTTTTCACAAAGGACAGCACTTTGTCAGAAAATGACAGATTTTTGGCCCAGGGTGGCAAATATGCAGTTTATCAATTCCATAGTACCATAAAGTTCCCATCTTCTGTGGTGATTCAACAGAGCCTGGCCACAGAGTCTTCACTCCGCTCCACCCTCCGTGATGTTTCACAGGCAATATTGTTCAGGGAGCCAACATGGAATGGATTCCTTGCATGCCAGTTGCACTCTGCCCAAGAAGCTCCTTCAATATTACACCTTTCCTTAATGTGTGAACACTTAATGTGAGAACTTTTAATATGATTTTAATTTCTAAGTCATCTCCAGTATTTATTCCACATCCATCAAGAAAACAATTTCAGACCCAGCTTAAACCCCACTATGCATGTACCAGAGTGTGTCTCTGAGAAAGATCAGTTCAAGTATTCAAGACTGACAGTAGCATCTGTGCTTCCCAAGTTCACTTTGTCCTCTAGAGAAACCCCCTCTGACAAAACTCAGGTGTAGTTTTAAGGTGAACTGAAAAACACCCTATCTTGCAATTTCTGCATCAGCTGTGGTTTTCTAAAAATTATTCTACATGCAACCTGGAACCTAAATAAGTCCTTACCTTTCCATGTACAATGTTCAATATTTTTCACTCTATGCTCTTTTCTTGGTATCACCTTTATAGACATAGAACATCGCTGCTTGTTTATTTTCCATTTCATTTTTCTTTCTTCGCTAAATATTTAGTTACTCTCTATCTTCCATACATGTTTATATATGCTTAAACAACAAAGCACTAGGAAACTGTCCCGCCGTATAACATGTGTTCAGCACTACAATTAATCACTGTAGCTCTATTGGTGTAGGTGTAGATACTATAATTAGGAGGTTAGCAGTAATTGTGTCAATGCAGTAGCATAGAAATGCTGGAGTGAACAGTATTTATCTAGCTACTGAGTTATATTATAAATGGGATTAAAGGGAGAGAAAATGATATATTTATATAGGCCAGTCCAGTAATGAACTTGTCCACAGTCTCTAGAGGGTAGGTTTCTTTCTTAGTTTGCTAGTTTAAAAATTCTTCCCTCACCTCTGAACAATGTAATACCTTACAAAACCTACATCAGTCCTATAAATCAAATCTTAGTATCAGCAACTATTTCAGTGTCAGAATGAATATCTATTTGATATGGAGGGTGGAGTGAAATGTCAGAGGGAACAGGTACCATTTAATCACTATAAGCTCGATAAGAAATATAAGCCAAATATACTCTTCCTGTCTCTAGCCACTTCCCTTAAAAATAGCTTTTCAATTGAAAAGGGATATAGTATGTTTCAACCTGACATCTATTTTTAGTTGCTCTCTGCAATGAATCTTTTAAAAGAGACAGTCATACAGGTACATCTGCAGCATGTTTAATGGGAAGCTTGTGAATTCCTCATTTTTGCCACACAACGTAACTTGTTTTCAGTCAGATGGAATTGGAAAATGGTGACATAAAGGCACAAATCAGAAGATACAGGTGAAAGATTAAAAGAATTGTATGGCCTATTACCCACAGTTCTGTGTGGAAATACACTAGACATTTACTAATAGTGTGGGGCTGTTTTCTACTGCTTTAACTGTGAAAATGGGATCAAGAGTTTTTGTGTTACCCTTAGTTTCTTCATTCATTTTTGATGCAGCTTTGGATAAAACAGTTTTCTTTTTATGCCTCAGTCCTACCACCTTTAGAAGAAAGTAAAATAGTACCTGTACACCTTGAAGGGCAGTGACAGGCAACATATTCAATGCAGTCTGGGATTCCTGGAATGCCACAAATATTATCATCTTCAGTCTTACCATCAAGTTTCCTCCTATTCCTCATGTCTGCAGCACATAACAAATGGAGGTCCGGGAGAAAAGGAACAGCCAAGGCTAATTCTTTACTATAGAGCCAAAGTTTTGACAGAATTTAAATAAGGTCTTTACAGATCAGCTGTCTCCAAAGATCTGAATAAATTACATCATATGAAAAGATGCAAAGGGCTGCAGGTATAAACAGACAGATATATTTGTCTGATATTTCTTTCATGGGGTTGTTACTGAATTGAACAAGTAGCTATGTGGTATCTGTCTCCACTGATCTGATTCTACATCACTAAGAGCTCGGCAATTTTCTCAGGGTAGATTCAGTCACTCTTCCAGTCATTTTTATTATATAAACAGGCAGACTACGTTGTGAAAATCTGTTAGTAAACAGTTTTAGTTGACAAAGGGTGTGTAAATGCATTTGGAGCCCTTTAACATAACATCGTGTGGAATTCTGCAGGATCTTCACATGACTGTTTTCAACATAACATTATAGGAACAGAGTTCTTAGTATGCTTTGAGAAAGAAAGCAAACCTTTCATTAAGTCCACTGAAAACAAGATTCCTTGTGACATGCTGCATTATTCCTGGCTTGTGCTTGAATAGAAACACAAAGGAATAGATTTCCAGCCTTTCATTGGTCATGGTGCACCCCCACATTGCAATACACATCATCCCTCAATATTTGACCAACTGGCTTCGGCTTGAATATTCAACACACATACCCAGTGCAATTGTCCTTAAATGCCAACAAAAGCTCAGCCAAGTATCTTGTTTGCTTAAAGCAGACTCAAGCAAGAGGTAAATAGGCTTCTGTATTTTAAGCATAAATGAAAAGGACTTTCTTCTGTGATAATTCACAGAAATCACACAAGGAAAAGCAAATATTCCCTGGGTACTGTTTTTCTTCCAATTTCCTTTTCTTTGTTTATAACCCTTCAAGGATACAAGATGCTTTGCTTTACTGGACTCATCAGGAAATTACAGTCAGTCATTTTCAGGTTACATTCTTTTGCACCATTCACAGCTTGGCTAAAACAATGTTGTAACCTGTTTATTACCAGAATCTTGACAACATATAGAAAAAAAAAGTGTTGTCTTGCTTCCATTTTTTTTCTTCACGTTTAGGTGGAAATAGATATGGAACAACTGGGAATAAGGTCACAATTCTAGAAGGTCACACATGAAAGAGCTTCAAGTAAGGTTATTTTGCTTATCCTTAGGGCATTTCAAGAATTGAAATGTCTTACTAGAATGTGCAAGAGACAGCTGTATATCACAAGATTTTGTATTCCCTTCCCACCTTGCCTTCCATCTCATTCATCTACCACAGAGTCCCTATGATCCTACCGCACTGGTCCATTTAAGGAGGCATGTCCATGTCATTTATCTGCCAGAATTTGGCAACAAAATACATTGTAGACAGCAGTCTGGGCCAGCAAACAAGGCTCGAGTTATCAGCATTCTGTATGTCCTATGGGGCTTGTTACTACTTGTATTTGCCATGCTGACCATGGTGGAAAAAACCCACAGCCTCAGCTTTCCTGAATGTCCACACAAAGCAGAGCAGTGTTTCCTTCCCCAAGTCTAGAACATTCCATTTTCCTTTCTCCTTTCTCCTTTTTCCTTTCTCCTTTTTCCTTTCTCCTTTTTCCTTTCCTTTCCTTTCCTTTCCTTTCCTTTCCTTTCCTTTCCTTTCCTTTCCTTTCCTTTCCTTTCCTT
>WTSP01016657.1:0-16897 GCA_025331215.1 Actenoides lindsayi | reverse complement strand
TGGGTCCGCAGTGACGGAAGGGGTCTTCGCAGGCCGGGCGTGGGGTGTGGAGGTGTCCGGGCGTGGGTGGGGATTGGGTGCGCATCAGCTGTACGTAGGAGACGTCTCGAATATTTAACGGTAAGGACAGCACGAAGGAAATGCTGAACGCGGAGAATTAGGGTTGTTTTAACGAGGGGGTGTTGGCATATAGACTTCTTAATCAAAGACTACACGGTAGTGCAAGTGCGTGCGCTGTAGGCTTCTCTCTGGAGGTTATTCTAGCGAAACTCGTTCTCCCGTTAAAACACCGTTGCTGAGGAATTAAAAATGGTATTGCGGTCAGTTTACGGAAAACGAACGCTGAGACTAGATCCGCGGTAAACCAGGCCGCCCATCCCCGGCTGGTCTCGTTGGGCACGGCCGTGGTCGGTGCCTGGGCCTCGCATCCCTGTGCCCGGCACCGGCCGCTTCCTCGGCGCCGTGCCCGGCCCGGTGTACCCGACGGCGACCCCCGCCCCGCTCTGTCCGCGTCTCTGCTAACGCCGCGTTCTCGGCCGTGCCGGTGGGACACGGTGGGGTGAGCGTTTGAATGTCGGTGCCTCGCACGGCTACGGGAAGGGGGGGCAGCAGGGCGGTGCGGACCCGGCAGCGGAGCGTCCCCCACAGCCCGCCCAGTACCGTCTGTCCCCGCGGCTCTGCTGGGCGCTTACTGCGGGCGGCCCCGCTGCGGCGTCTGTCGGTCCCACCGCCTGCCTTTCTTGATGCCTGCTCTGTGGGGTTCGGTCCCGCTGGGTAGAAGTGCGGGTGCTGCCCTCTTTAGCGAGTGCGTGCCCTCCTCTAGCAATCTCACCTCCCCGCCCGCCCGCGGCCTCTGGGTCTCTCCGCGCTCGCGGGGAAGGTTGGGGCGAGGCAGGGAGGTGGCCCGCGGACAGGTTGCTCCGGCTCCCAGCGCTTGCTCCTCGTGTCACCACGGGCCTTGCGGACACTTCCCTCGCCAGCAGCTGTCTGGCAGGAGGGACAGCCCGGAGACGAGCCCGACAGCCAGTGCGGGAAAGAGTTCGCGTCCATGCCAGCTCCCCTCTCTTGTCTCAGCCATCTTCTCACACGTATTTTGGTGTTTGCACACCTGCCAGTATCCAGAGGTTTTCCATCTGTAGACCGCAGCGTCCTGGGCTGTGCAGCCTCTCTGGGCTGTGGAAGACAGGCTAGGAAATCGAGCCAACGCTTTCAGGCTTGTTTCTTGTGAGTCTGCACCCTACTGGATCCAGCCATGGGTGAAAGCTGCAGGGTTTGTGCTTAGCCCTGAATTCTTGGTCCTGGGCTGGTTTACCGAGAAGCGAACAAACCCAGGCTCTTACCAATGACTTGTTTTCCAAATCAGTGCAATGCACTTTTCTTGGACCAGGCTGTCTGTCTCCGGTTTGTGGGTCCAGCACATATGTTCATGTCTGTTCCAATGTGGAGCTCTGTATTGCTTAATTGTGAATAACCGTATTAGTCAAAGGGAAAAGTTTATATTTCCTAATTGGATTCCTGAGCCAGTGGTTCCTCCAAATCCAGAACTTGATGCAATTTGCCCTTTTTTTCTTTTTTTTTTCCCCTACAGGAAAAAAAACCTGGGGGTTGGGACAGGGAGGCAGAGGGCAAGAAGGGATTTAGTGGAATGCAGCCCTCTATCTTTTTAGAGCACTAGCCCTTGCAACGCTGGAGGAAGTGTAGGGAGTAGTTTTGGCACTCCAGTATGTAACTGCAATAATTTTGCTTCATGTACTCAGATGTGCTTATTTCACTTTTGGTACCTGCACTATGAACAGAATACCTAGATGAAACCTGTGCATCTTCAAACTTAGTGTGGTACCTGTGCGTTCCTGAGATTTCAGTGAACACTATCTAGAAGTTGACTTTTTAAGCGTCTGTGCTAATTGTGTCACGCTGTCACTCAGCTAGGGAAGGCGCTGGGGACAGAGGAAATTAAAGCAGTGATCAAAGTGTGTAAAAGAGCGTTTTACCCTTAATGTACTGGATGGTAAAACCAAAATGGAAACTGTCGTGGGTTGTTTATAAATACATAGCTGCAGAGATTGCTGCACGTTTAGAGTTGGAAGGATGTCCTGTTGTCTGTGAGTGGTAACTCCATGCTGAAGGGCCTGAAAGTTTCCCCTGAGCTATTGTATCTGCCCGCTTAATTCCTTTCGCTTCTGTTTATACGATGAATAAACACTGCTCTGTCAGGAGACCCCGGCCGTCAAATGGAACCGCGTGTGCTGTGGGTGGAGGGGAGCCGCAGGAGCTCGAACGATTTTCATCTCCCTGCCGGTGGTGAAAGGGACCCTACGTGGGAAGGGGGTAGTACCGCGGGACCCCATGACCTGTATGGGGTTTTGTCGAGGGGCTGCAGCAGTGGGAGGATTCCCCTGGGGGAATGAGCTCTGCCCCCCCACTCAGACTGCTCCGCTGCTCCGATACCTGCTCCGTCGGGGCCAGGCCCGGGCTGCCACTGACGGCCGGGCGCACCGGCGGCGCTTCGCAGCTCGCCCCGCAGGGCACAGCCAGGATCGGGAGAGCGGACAGGCTTCGCCGAGAGCCCGGGCAGGTGATGTGGAAACCCTGAACCCTCATGGCTTCCCCCGGGAAACCTGTTTCATGGTGCCCCTCTCCTGGTAGGGCCAGAGTCCCGGCTCCGGTAGTACGCGGTCAGCGTGTCCACGAGGCTGCGCGTGTCCTCTGCTCCGGGCAGCCCGCCTGGTACCGTGCGCCGCCTCGCTCCGCCCGCCCCTCCGGCTCTCGTGCGACCCCGCAATGTCCCCCCGGGTAACGCACTGTCCCGTCCCGCACTGCCCCCCCAGCCTCGGTCCCGCACTGCCCCTCGGTCATGCACTGCCTCCCTCCCGGCGTCCTGCTCTGCTTCCCGCCGGATCCCGCACCCCCCCGGTCTCTCACGTCCCTCCGAGGAGTCCCCGCTCTGGGAGGGCAGGGCGGGGCTCGGCGGCAGCGTTCCCCTCGAACACCTTCGGACCGTCCCGTGAGCTCGGGCGGGAAGAGCGACAGTGGCCGGTCCCACTCTGGCCGCGGGTGCTGCCGGGCCGGGTCGGGCCAACCCCGTCGGTCTAGGCAGCCGCGGGGCTCGGGGCGGCAGAGCCGGGGCTGCAGCCGGTCCCGGCCCGGGCCGCCTGGCGGGGCCCCGCTCACCTTCCCGGGAGGCGGACGCCTCGTCCTTCGCCTCCTCAACGGTCACTCCCGGGGAGAAGGGGGTCAGAGCTGACACAGGGTCAAGGGCAAACGCGAGTTACTGGCAGCATCCGGGGTCAGCACTGTATGCCGGCAGATCTTCCCGCAGGATATGACTACAGGACCCGCTCCTTCGTTTGAGTCATGCCTCTGCCAAGCATTGGGGCAGGCATGGGAATTTCTCTCTTTTGGTGAATGAAAACTGCCCTCCACTACAGCAGAGCAAACGCTTTTCCCTGAAAAATCATTTTTGCTACAGTGAGATCAAGTTCTGTTTCTTTCCAGTGTCCAAGGCCACATTCTGATAAGCAGGGTGCATGATGTGGTCCTCAGTCCTGTCTTCTACAGATCCCATGAACTGAGCCTTAGAAATGTGCTTGCTTTCTCTTGAAGCTTATTCAGTGTTTTTTAATTGGCTGGATTCAGTTTTTCAGACCGCAGCTGCAGACGTGTTTAGGTGACTTCTCCGCAAGTAGAATCGACGAGGTGTCCTACCTCTGACACTTCAATACTTTGGTCTCCTTAACCATGAGTCACTGGTGAAAATTTTGGCTGTTATACAGAGATACAAATGACTTCGGTTGTTGTATGATTAAGGTATCTCAGAGCATGTTACAATGAGTACCTCATTGCATGCTCAGAGCTGAGATGTTCTTTTGGAGTTGTCGGTAGAAGGACTGTTCTTTGCAATGTGAATTAAAAGGTAGATTCACTCTATTTTGAGATGTATGCTTCCAAAGCCTTCCCCAGCTAGTTGCATGTTGATACAATGTTCAGTATGTGTATGAAAATGTCTGTTAAAAAATGAACAGATTTGGGACTACCTACCTAGGGATGTTTTGTTTAATAAGTGGACAAGTTGTGAAGGGAGCTTATGAGAACAGGTGATGCATTCATACCAGATCTGAAAACCACAGTGAGTCTCCAGAAATGAGATCCTGGTTTGCAACCCACAGGTTACAATCCCTGAAGTGTTTGCATGTGTCTGCAAGTAGGGAACCAAGATTTACAGTTTCGTGACTGGTGTGTATAATGTGCTACTATGATTCTCTGAAATAAATTATGTTTCTTTTGAAAGTGCAGAGGCTGCAGGTGTTCAGTGCAGTGGTTTAAGTAGAAATAAGAAATCTTATTTCTCTTTGTGTTTATCATTTTTACACTGGTATGGCTACATTAACTCTTGACTGACACACAGAGAACTGAGGGGAAGTGTTAGCTGGTACCAGAGGGGAGTTGCTCTAGAGGAGAATGAAGTGCCTGGACAGATCATGATTTTGGTCAGACATTGGCTTCTGCTGAGTTCAGTGCTTGAACGTAGTCTAGTACTGCAGGACAGGGGACAAGACCAGGGAAAAGTCATGTCAGTTTAACACAGCTCCCTTCATCTACTCACTTGTTCTGAGCAGTTTTCTGGCATTATGAACCTGTTCACCCAGGAAAGCACACTGGTCAGGGTTTCAGATGCATCTTTGATCTGTGAGAACACTGAGGCATTAGGAAGTGTGTTGTGCTGTGGTGCCTTGGCTATAGCTGTTGGGGAACTGGATCCAGTCCTATTCCTGCTGCAGTCAGCATCACCCTGGCTGTTGTGTCTCTGCTTTTGAAGGGCATCAAGGAAGCCTTTCACTGAGCATACATAAAAAAATAACTAAGAAAAAAGCAACATAAGAGCTTTATTACTTAAGCAGCACATCAAACAGCTAAAATTTACTGGTTGCACATAGAGGAGTAGTCTTGTTCACCTCACTGCTCTACACAAAACTACTCGTCCCCTTTGTAGGGCTCAGGAGCCATCGTACTCTCTAGATGATACGCTCAATACTCCTTGTACTCCACAACAAAAGGCTGACAGAAGATGATTTTTTTTTTCCTGGGGATCTGACAATAACCATCTCTTCGTTGCTTCAGTTTGGGATTGCAAGAAGGAGGAGAGAGTGACAGAGGGAATCACTGGAGGTTTTAAAGGCAACTGGTTTTTTTAATCTGTGCAAACAAACATTCAAAAATGAGTCAGCTCTGGCTGGTTACCTGGAAAAAGCTTTACATAAAGCAGCACTTCACCATCTAATGTTTTGCTGTTCCTTAGCACCCTATGAATGTCGGTGCTTAAGCAGGCGAAAGATTATTTATCTAACTCTCAGGGAGAGAGGGTTGAATGGGATGAAAGAAAACATAGAACTCAATGGAGCACTGACTTGCCACCAGGCTTACACAGACTTTAATATTGACACTATTCTACTGCTATGTTATAAATACCCAAACTCTTAGATTGTCAGCACCCCGCCTCTGATGGCATTGAGAAGCAGTTTAAGAAATGAATCCAGTGGGCCTGTGCTCAGCACACCACGAAGCTGCAGACTTCACACTGCCCTGCTCCTAACCACTGAAAGGCTCCCAGTACGTGGAGCCCACTTGGGCTGGAGTCCATGATTTTGGCAAGCAGAAAGCTGACTCCCTGAAAGCCTGCCTGCCTTGTGCCCACCACAGCAGCAGCTGTGCTGTCATCAGCATCTGTTTGGTTTTGCCTCCTACCTGGCTGCAAGTAAAGTCTGGGACATGGTCCCGCTCTGTCTTGGTTTACTGTTTATGCTCTGCAGTTATTTTTGCTATGTTTGCACATCTGCTTTGCACTGTTATTCTGGGAACCTGCGTTTTCTTGTAAGACAAAACCATAGAGTTCAGAAATGGAAGTGGTATTTACCCTCTTCGCTGCATTCCATTTGGTGTGTCTGTGGTTCATGCCAGTGTTTGGGGGGGATTTTCATACTGGTGGCTGATCATGTCCCACTTTCTCATAGAGGAACAAGCCAGGACATATGATGCTGCTTTATGTCTGAATGTTGGTGTTGAATGGGATATGCAGGATCCCACAGCAAGTATGTCAGACAGCTAATCTCTGCAGAAGGACAGGAGGAGAATACATGGATTATATTCAGTTCTAGTAGCTATGAATGTGATGTTCAGCTATGGTATGTATGACTAGATGATATATACAAGAAGCATGGAGTCTGACCAGACAGCTATTATATCTAAAGACAAAAGAAGGTGATGTTATAATGAAGGACTCCTTAAAATTAATGGATAGTGAAGGTAGGTTTAGAATGATGACTGGTGCAGCAGATACATGAAGTGCCCATCTAACCACAAATATCTCCTCTGGAACAGGAAGAAGTACTAACTAGGACTCACTGCTGGAGTAAGATGCTGATTACGCTGGTCTGTGACAACACTTCTTGAGTGGATGTAGAGTTCCCTGATACCCTTGCAAAATAGTCAGAGGAGGTACCTTCCTCTCTGCCTGCTGCTTGGTCTATAGTTAAGAGCTCCTCTGAAATGTTTCTTCATTTATGCTGTTGTTGGGCATCTGAAGAATTTGAGGTTAACATTGTTGGCATCTCTGGTGATCCCAGTGGAGGAACGTTTGTTGCTCAGGTGTCAGGCTGGCTGAAGATTGCCAGGTCTGTGGCAGATCCCCTTCCTTGGAATTCTGCTCATGTGCACTGCTTGTGGCTGCAGGCCTCAGCTTGTGCCAGGTTCCAGGAGCAGCTCTGCAGTGTGGGCTCACATGTGCTTGCTCAGGGTGAGAGGCTTGTCCATCCTTGCAGGGGTAGAAGTCTGGGCACCACTTGGAGAAAAGTGAGATGAGAGACCTGTGAACTGTATCAAGGTGGTGGGAAAGCATTTGGACTATCCAACAAATCCTTTGCCTCATGCTACGTTTTCTGCTTTGTGGCAGAATAGAGGACTTCTAGACCAGGACTTACCCTGTGACTCTGGCAGCAGGCATAGGTGGGACTTATGTACATCAGTGGGCAGGTAGCTACAGCGTCCTCTGTGTGTGCAGAGGTGGGCTAATTTGGAAGACCTAACAAGGTTTAGTAACTCTGACCTCTAGTTGTCAGATGAACGTGATACAGTGTGTGATGGAAGAACTATGCCAAGGCCGAATCACCTGGTGCTGTCACATCACCTGCAGCTCAGAATGGCCATGACAGTGGGGATGTGCAGACCCCTCCACTCCAGCACAGCTGCTTGTACTGAAGCCCTGTCCTTCCCAACAGCTGCTGTGGCTTCTGTGGCCAGCTCCAGCTCTGCACCAGTGGACACCCCTTGCTTCAGGGCCATAAGCACCAGAATCCCGGCCCCGCTGTGCTGCTCTGCACACAGCGGTCCTTGTGCTTGTCTTTGCTGGTGTCTCCTGAGTGAGGGTTTTGAGACCCTCCTCAAATGGAGTTTGTGGGCCATGGGTCTGCTTGTTACCTGGGCACATGCAGTGCCTCAGATAGAGAAGTGAGTCTGGGTTCTCTGTGGGTGCTTAAAACTGAAACAAAGCAGCTGCCTTGACGTGAGGTGCCCTGCGGAAGTGTCCGTACCAAACAAGAGGGAGATGGAAGCACAGGTCAACAAAGCATTTCAAGTTTTTATTTTTCTTTAACAAGTGTCAGACCTTCCTCATCCTTAGGCTAATGTCTTTCTGTACATTGCACATAGTAGCTACAGTTTCCTTGCACTAATAATTCCAAATAGCATGTCCTCTGTAATCATCTGTGCACAGTCCCAGTACTGCTGAGCATGTTCTGAACCAGAAATCCTAAGCAGCCGTGAAAGTCAGCAGGGACTGTGTGCCCTACACCTCTCTCAGCTCACACAAAATAATAAGCTTTGTTTTGTTTTGATCTAGATGTAGCAATTCATGATTAGGATTTAAAGAGAGGACTTAAAATGACTTAATTGTGTTTTGTGTACTTCTCATTTAGCACAGCAAGCAAAATAAATCAGAATGGGGCTCATTCGTTTTAATTTGTTGTTGTTGTTACTAATTATATCATTAAGACCTGAAATACAGTAATATTTTTATCCAAGTTGGAAAAAATATTTTTTAAAATAAGTGTGCAAGAGGAATAAAATTTATTCTCAGGATCAGTCTTAAGAAATAACGTTACATGTGTTCCTGGATCCTGCTTTTTCTGCAGTTCATGTCACTGAACAAGTTCTGCTCAGTGCAGCAGGAGCATCCCTTCTGTTCAGCTCTGCTGGACAGTCTGGTTAACAGACTGTTTTTACTCTAAGTGCAAATTAGAAGCAAGTATGTTTTCACCAGTTTCATTTGGCAAATGGACTTGTTTTTACCCACTCTGTTTAAGCACCAGTTGCACTTTAAAAATAAGAATAACTTAATAAGTAAGTTAATGTAGGGCAGCCTGCTCTGTAAGTGTGTCTTTGTGGTCTCACTGACCACAACATCTCTCATTTTGTGACAGGGGATTAGGCAGGTAATTCCCTCTGCCTCACTTTCAGAGAACAGTTACACACTGGCTACAGAAAGTTCACGATTTTGAAGATCAGATGAGGTCAAACGCTCCCACGAAGTGTATTCATTAGGGTTTGTATTGGTCTTTAGCGAGATACATGTAAGATGTGCAAGGAGGCTCCATTCAGTTTGATACAGTGGAGAGAAGAGCTCTCACGTTTCCCGGTATCATCTGAATCACTGTCCTACTCTGAGAACCTGTGGGCTGTACTGGTGCAGGATTTGTCTGTTCGCAACCCTTTTTCTGTTGTTTTAGATGTGAGGTAATATCCAGGAAAAAGTACAAGCTTGTGGATCTGATTCAAAGTGCTTTGAAAACCATGGTCAGGAATGAAGGAAGAAACAGAATTAGACCAGCTCAGTGAACAGAAGCAATCAATGCTTTAAATCTGTTCTGCCCTGCATACCTATACTTACTTCCAATTAAATTCCCAAATCAAAACAGTTATTTTAGGGAAGCATTGGAAGAGTAATGTATCTAGTTATGGGGTGCAGTATCTTCCTCTGCAAATGGGATACTGGAGGAAGGGGTTATTTTAAGGTACAGTTCACAATAGTAATAAACAGTCCTGGGGATAGATTATGTAAACACACATGCATCTAGGAGTAGGTTTATAGTTGTTTTTTCAGTGTCTAGTCAGCACTCTGCCCTGAAATTTGGAACTATGAATTCCAGCGGCAGTATCTCTGCACCACGTTAAGAGTTCAACAGTCTGAGACGTGCATCTGAAAAAAAGTAATTTAGACCCCTGCTCAGGCTCACCCTGCTCAGGATGAAGGCAAGGAATTGATTGACTTTGATGAGGACAGGCATGGGCCTGCTGCCATCAGCACAGGACATTATCTGAGCTAACACATCCCTGCATAAATGGCTTGCTGCCCCCAAGGGTGGTTTCTGCTGCCTTGGGCACTTGCCTCATGTAGGTATTTGATGGTAGGAGGGTTAGCATGATATCCAGCTCCAGTTTTGAACGGAATCTGTGCTCTGATCCCCACAGTACATTGCAGTCAGATTGTTGGAGGTGCCCTGTGCTGTCCTGCTAGTACGCCAGTGAGCCCAGCACACCAGGAGTCGTGATAGGTGGCCGCTCCTTGCTGCTGGCACTGGGTTGGATGGGTGGCATTTGGGATGGCTGGAGCTGAGGGTGCCAGCTCTCATGTCCCTGGCATGAGTGTTGTGTGCTTGTACACTGTTTTTTCCAGGGCTGCTGATGTGTGTATGGCAGCAGTGGGCCAGAGCATGGCTCCTGGAGCGTCTCCTTTCACAGGGACAAATGTGGTGTATAATGCCTTGGTATAGATCTATATATGTGCTCCTTTTGCAGAGTGTGTATATAGCTATTTTGCAGAGAAATAATGCCTGTTTTACTTGGCTAGGCAGAACTTAGCCTCTGGAATATTTTGAGGCTTTTTGACTTACTCTGTACACAGCAGCCCAGTTTTGAGCTGAACCATCCCTCCTGGACTGCAGTCACAGTGAGTCATTTTACTGTGTTTTCAGACAATTCATACTTCTCCTAATTTTGTCTTTCATTTCTAAGAAAGGCCAACTTAGACAAATGTTTTACTTCATATAACATGTTATTTACACTTGTAGATGCAAAAGCTACTTGTATATTTAGCGATGACAAGTGTAGAAGTTCTGTGTTTAAAATTCCAATGGCAGCACTGTTCCTGTGCAGTCCTGCGGTCCTTGCACTGTCAAAGCGCCCACTGCCTTCTGTCTTAGTAATGACCACAAGACTGGGCTTCTCTCTGCAGATTCTGAGTTTCCCGTGGAAGTATGCATGTACACAGATGAAATACATATATTAGTCTGCAAAGCAATTGTTATGCTGACATTTTAGATATGCTGAGTGAAAAAGTATAATCCATGTATATGGGGAAATGCCACCTAGTAATCCGATGGGCAGCCTCACGTAGTGGTGCCTCCTCCTGCGTGTGCCACAGAGGATGTGCTCTAGACCTGCAGATACATGCAGGAGGGGAGAGCTGGTGCAACATCTGAATATGTCTCAGGTGCCTTGCGTGGATAACAGTGTTTATTTTTGGCAAATGGTGCCACCCTTTGGTGAAGAGCTGTTGAGGATGATTCCACCCATGCCCAGAGTACTTGGATGGCCTCAACTTGAAGGCATTATCGGTCTTGATCCAAAGCCAATGGAAATATTTGCATTACATTTCATGACCTCTGGAACAAGCACTTAAATGTAATGTCTTGTTTATGGGCTTGCTTGAAATGAGCAAGAATGAAGGAACATTGTTCAAATGCCTCCAATTTTCTGTCTCTTAAGCATCAATCTGCCACCTTATTTTTTTTGTTCGTTTGTGGGTTTTGTTGTTGTTTGTTTGGTGTTTTTTTTGGGGGTGGGGGTGCTTTCTTTGGAAGGACATTTGAGTTTTGAAAGTGAGAAGTCAGACTTTAAGAACTGACATATGCCAAAGAAGGAAGCCCCAAGAGCTTTCAATTTGTGTGATGTGGGTGATGCTCCCCCACTCAGACAAACTCAGCCTACAGTCCTCCTTCCTGCAGAAAGAGCCCCTCACCATGTTCCCCTCAGACCTTAATGAGTTTAGTCTGCAGGATTTCCTCTTCCGGTGACATTATCAGAAGAAATTACCCTGTACCATTACCTGTGGTCAATGAGGGTTGACAGGCTGCCCCTGCTCTCCTCTCCTGGACTGTGTGCGACTCCCTCAGACAGGAAGGTATTGTCTGGCCTTGACCCTTTGAAGTTTCCCTCACCTCCATCTACCAGCTCGCTGCAATTACAGCACTGTGGTCCCCTGTCCCATGTGCTTGGGGGCTGCGGATACTGGGTGCTGTGGGTGCACGTGGAGGGGCCTGCTCCATGGGGGCCCACTGAGGGGAGTCTGCCATATGTCCCAGCATCCCTCCTGCCCAGCCCTGGGTGGCCAGGGCTGGCCTGCAGCCCACTGAGGAGGGGTGTGGGTCTGCAAACAGAAAAGGCTGAAGGGGTGTAATGCAATTATTTATCAGCCAATGTTTAAATTCAAAGATACTTAATGAAAGAAAAATAAATTGGAAAAGAACCATCACTCCAGTGGTAATAAAAAGAACATCTTCACAAAGTGCCAGACTGAGGCTCTCTTGGTTGTTTCCACTGATGTCCTGCTCACCATCTAGCAACCAGTCCTGGCTAAGGGGGTCCTGATGTTTGTCCTGCTGTTGTCAACTCCCCTAGGAGATCCTGGCTGGGACCCCAAGCACTGGGCGTTGCTGTGCACAGTGGGGCGCAGGGTCTGAGGACCCCCTCGCTCTTGTGCAGCACACACTTGGAGAGGGTGAGGGCTGTGACACAGCTGGGTCCTGGGGCTTGTGTGGGTCTGTGGTGTCTGCCCCATGGGCCAGCACATTGTGGAGATCCAGTTACGTGTGGCCCAGGCGCCTGAACACCCTCATCCTGAGGGTCCTGTGTAGTGGACATGAGCTGCCTCATGGCAGGCTTAGGAGACTAACCCAGGCTTTTGGCCTTTTTGAAAGAAAAAGGGTGTATGGAATTGTTCATAAAACACACAAATCTAAACACATGTGAGCTCGCTCATGTATTTTTTACAGAAGACAGAGCAGAGCAGTGCTCTCCTGTCTGCAGAACACCCTGGGCTGTGATGCTCAGGGGTGCAGCAATATCCTGCTGGTCCTGAGTCCAGGCAGAGGGGTCCAGCTGCATGAGTGATGGGGAGATGTGGGAATTTGCCACCCACAGAGTGGTTTGTCCTGTCTGCAGCCTGGATAACGCCAGCACTGTTCAGTCCCATTGCACTTCGAAGTCAGACAAGCTTAAATGTGTAGAAGCTTGTTTGGTAGCAACAAATTGTACTAACCATACGCTGAACACTGAATTAAACCCTTGGTCAATGAGGGCTGAAACTGGAAGCAGCTAAGTAAGCCTGATATGTGCTGTGTATTCTGTGTTCTTATACATGACTGTTCAATATTCTACAAACTTTCCCACAAAATCAAACAGCATGCCTCTAAAGGGAGTGGTTTTCCAGCAATTATGAAAAACAAGTTGTGTGGCATCTGGGTACACAGAATAATAACCATTTTGTTATTGAGTCTCTTCCTGTCTCTCTGATTTTACTTTTAAACATTCATTGCATTGTTGTACTGTTCATCTCGAACATTTCGGCAGGGTCTACTTCAGGAATGTTTTCTCTGTTTAGGACTCTGCTGGCTTCACTTTATATTTTTTGGTTATGTCCACAGCCAGGTGTTGTTCAGTCCATGCTGCGTGACTCAGAATGGTTTCAGTTTACATTCACTTTATCATTCTGTGCCTCCTATAGAATAACTACACACAGAAATTCAGACCTCTGTCTGTACAATTAGATAAAGAAATGTATCTCTATGCAGGGGATTCAAGGGTTCTGTAAATGTCACAGCCTTGATTAAACATGTCTACCTTACAAAAAACAGGAAGCATCTTTGCAGGATGGAGGGTCTCTATTCTTGTCTGGTAATTTTGGATAGCAAAAGGTGATGTCCAGTGGCATCAGCCCTGGGAGGTTGAAACAATGTTCAGGAAAACACTCTCATTTCATGCCTTGTGGCTTCAGTGCTAGGTTCACAGAGACTGTATGGGGGGTCCCAGGAAAAAAACAGTATTGTCCCATGTGGAGGATACCCAGGAGAAGCATCTTTCTCCCCGATGGTAACGTGCTTTCCTTTCACCCTCTGGGAGGGATGCATGCTGCAGAGGAGGGTTTACTGTGGCTGTTGGCAGCAGTGAGTGCTGGTTCTGCTTTCCTCTCTGGCCCAAAATGCTGGATTGCCAGGAAACTTTCTGCAGCTGTATTGGAAAAGCCTCACCCTCTCCAAGCCCCATCTGCAGGGAGGTCACTTGCCCCAGCTCCCTGGCTTTAACATGGGTAATGGAGGATACAAGGGGGTTACTGCATCTTGTGGAACATTTCTTTCCGTGGCTGCTGTCTCTTCAAAGGGCCTTTCCTGCTCCCAGGTGAAGCAGCAAGGACTGGGGGACTTGCTATGGATTTGCATTGCTATCACTGCTTCTGATCCTAAAGCTTTTCTGGGGCTTCATTAACCCAGTTACTTGATTCACAGCTTGGAGAATTGGTATGGTTTTCTGTAGCTGGGAGGCCTTCATGTAAAGCTTGATCTTGGTGTAATTCTCAGTCAGTTTCGTATTTTTATTGGGCCTCAAAGTATTCCATGGCTGGAGGAAATGCTCTCTGTAAAACTCAGAGCTTCATCTGCTAGTGATTTGTCATTTACCATATTTTGGGCTTGCTGCCAGCTCAGCTGTTGCCAAATGAAAGGAAGACAAGGGAATAAAATGATTATCAGGAAAAGGCTTAGCAATGTTGCAAATGAAATAAATGAAGAATAGCTTAAAACTAAGACAAGGGTATATATAATCAATCACAGAAATCATGGGGGCAGTCAGCAAGGGAGTTCAAGTTTCCCTTGGATTAGAGTCCTTTTCACACCAAGAACATTTCAGTGTTATCCTTCAGATATGTGAGATCAAGCGGACCACCAAGACAAAATTTCCTGTGAACCTGTAAAACTGTATTTATCTCTGTTTTGTGTATCTTTATATGGGATGTCTATTATTGGTGGTTAAAAAGGCCATTATTACACATGTACCCTGTGGTGGGAGCTGAAGGCCAGGGATGTGCATGCAGGCAAAAAGGGCAGTCTCTGACCCAAAGATGACACAGCTGCAGCACCGTTTGGAAGGAGCTGCTGTCTTTGGAAGGGTTGTTTTGTAGGGCTCCAGTATCCCAGCAGAATGTCTGGGAACTGCCTGTGGATTTACTGTCACAGGACGCAGCAGCTGGGGATGGTCTGTCAGCACTGCTGCAAGCCGGACCCTGGGGGGATGCCTTCTCCTGGCCACAGGACTGCAGGGCTGAATGCTGACCCCCAGCCCTCTTTCCATGTTCAGCAGTTACTGGTCTGTTTCATGATGCTAGTGACATGTGGCAGGTACCTGGTAATTTCAGAAGAAATCTGTATGGGCCTGGGAATTGACTGATGTCCATCTCCTGAATAGTTCAAATGGACTGCCTAAATCCATAATCACTTTGAAAAAGAGTCCCGAGTTTCAGTTAATGGCAGTTTTGATTTGAAGGACCGAGTACTACAGGTGAAAAATTTGTATTCCATACACGTACACTTTCAATGATCATATTTAGTTTGTGTAAGGAGTTGTTTCTTTACACTTCCACTACTGGATTTTGGTTTAATACTCATGTTTAGGCCGAAGTTGTGACTTTATGTTGTGAATAAATAAAAGATTCAAAGATAAGGGTGATCCAACAAATACTTTATCCAAATATCAGGTGCTTCTAGGGCTTGTAAGTTGTTTTGGAGACAGCTCCATAGCTCTGTCAGCAGCCAGCTGTGAAGGGAATTTCCCACAACTTTTAATATGCTCCTAATTTAATATTTTTCTTCTCAGCTATGTGCAGTAAGTAAGTAAAACATAGCAGAGGCGGAAACAGAGGTGTAGAGAGATTAATGGCTTGCCTAAGGTCCTGCAGGATCAGGGTCTGCTGGCATGGTGCTACCCCAGCAGCATGCTCTGCTGTGTGTGTACATGAGTAGGGTGCTGTGAGGATGCTCTCTCATCAGTTTGGGACAATCATAATGAACTCTGGTCAGGCCAGAAAGGGGTGGCATTGGGTGGATGGGGCCATGCCAAGCACCGGCTCAGAAGGGCAGAGGGACAGACATGGAGACATCTTTCAGTTGCTCATCTGGGTTGAGTCATGGGGGACAGGCATGCTGGGGTAGAAGCAGCTCCTGTTTATTCACCCTAGTGCAGTAGTCAGAGGTGAGTGATGAAGTCTGGGCCTGCAGCAAGAGCAGCAGCACTGCAACCCTACTGCATGGTACCTCATGTGCAGAGGTGGGCTTCTTACAGGCTTTTTACCTTTTGGTAGAAAGAAGTTGAGCAAAACAGCAGCTTTTCTGGTAAACTTGCACTTCACCAGGCTCCAACTCTGCTTATGATGTCCAGATATCTTCTCTGCTAATGAACTTCAAGGACTGCATTTGCATTTTTTTATCCACTGTCCTTATCATGGTTAACCTTCCCATGGTTACTGCTGCTACTTTCATCCCTTACTCTCCCTTCCATATCCACTCTTCCTCATCCTGCTTTTAATTTTTCTCCTGCTTTGAGATGCATGTTGCCTTAGCTACTTTTCCCCTGCTGTGCTAAATTGGTCCTTGAGGAAGGCAGTGCCTTCCATCATCGCATATCATTGCTGATTTTTTCTTACAGAAAGGAATGGCTGCTGTTGAGGGGGTCCTGGCCTTCATGATAGGCAGCTTGATGTCTGTTATATAGGAGGAAGAGAAAATTTTTTGTCTTGTGGTCTTTTTATTCTTTCTTGAAGGTGCACTGGTACACTGAGAATAAGGAACTTAAATTGAGCTGGCTTCTTTGTATATATCAGCACATTGGAATACGGCTCTGTCATACTCAGAGGGCAGGATAATGTGGCTCTTGGTGTGAGTTGCAACCCTACCTCACCAGCCCTTCTTCCCACCTGAAGCCTTAGCTGATGTTGAATACTGATATGTTTCTATTGGTGATGAGCAAGTGTGCCTATATCTTTTTTTTTATATAACTAGAGAAGCTATTAAATAGGGAGCCTAATGGAGGACTAAGATCAAAGAAATGTTAAGTTTTATTCCAACCTTTGAGACCAATGTCCTTGGTAGTACTGTACATAGTGCAAACCCAACTTAGGAAGTGTGAATGTGAACTGAAACCCACAGGGACAGCATGCACTCAAAGAAATGTCTGTTCATTGTGCTTGAGCTGTTGGTTAGTGAGAGACAGCATCCATTTAGAAAAGGAGACAGGGAAAGGAAGACTGCTGGGATGCTAAATAGACATAGGAAGGCAATGTAATTTAGAAATGGATTGGTATTGCGTATCTGTGGAGCCTTGACATACATACTTTTTGATATTTGGGAAATGTGAATTTCTTTTCCTTGCTGTGCTCTAACAGAAGTGTGGATCCAGGTTTCCTAACCATGAAAATATATATGGTCACCACACAGGAGACTTCCTTTTCATATTTTGGTCACCTGTTATCCTATTTCAATCCTTTGAGGTAATTTACATTAAGTGAATCTCAAAATGTGATACACTTATGGCAGCTATTTGAGCAGTTTGGAAGATCTGTGGAGTTCAGTCTTTGAAATGAGTTTTGGTATGAGGCTGTGTAAGAAGCAAAAAATTAATACGGTTCAACCTGGTTTATTGTACACTGGGGTCTATCATGATTGCTATGGTTTAATCTCAGTAGGCAGCCAAGCCCCACCCAGCCACTCACTCACTCCCCACAGTGGGATGGGAGAGAGAATCC
>WTSP01016655.1:0-16220 GCA_025331215.1 Actenoides lindsayi | reverse complement strand
CAACACCCTCCAGCTCCCAGTACTGCAGCATAAGGGCTGGATGGGGAAAAGCAGCTCAGCCAGACCCATTACACTCATCCATAGGAAAAATTTTGGGATGAGAAATAAAGTATATAATACAGCAAAAGAAGCTGAATCTTCAATCTGAGAAGGACACAACATATTTCAAAGGGATCTTCAAAAACAATTGATGAACTTAGATTTCATTTTTATTTTTCCAAAAGTATAATTTGCTATTTAAAATTACAGTGTGATGTTTTATTTATTTTTTTCCTGAATTCTCTCTACTCTGCTTTGTGTTCACCATGACAGATGCTGTAAGCTAGGTGTGGTAGGGTGCAGAGTGGAGATAAACATTCCAAGACATGAGAAATTATTGAAAAGACAGCAAGGGAGGACTAGAACTGTTTCAGTGGATAGGCAATTGGATACTTCTACAGTGAGGGCAGAAGAGAGAAACAGGGTCATTCTTAAGCCTCCTCCAAGGTGACAAGGATATGCAAATCATGGATACAAGATAAACTTTCTAGTGACTCCATCAAGCCAAGTGATCCGTAGTAGTAAAGAACATATTTTGTAGTTATTTTTTCATATATATATACACATTAATGTACGTAATGGATATATATTTCTTTATCCATAACTCTAGTTCCTGTGGTCTTCGATGTTATTTATTTATTTGTTTGTTTGTTTGTTTGTTTATTTATTTCTGATGGAAAAGCTGGTTATCTTTCAGAGGAAACATTTTTAATACATACTGTGGAATATACAACACAGTCTAATGACTATGAAAATGTAATTATGACATTATTTTCTTCATACAAAATAAAATATTTCAAATTATTAATTCTCAGAGTATTGTGAATATGTGCTGTTGTAGTAAACAATTAATGTTAAATTAATTATCCATTAATGTGTGTTTATAAAATGTATGTGTGTGTGCCTCTGTTAGGTACAAGACAGTTACTTAAAATGGTGTTACTATTTTACTTATTCTGTTCTGAGCTGTTCTGTTGTGGGTTAACCTTGGCTAACAACCTAACTCTCCCTCATCTGCACACTCACTCCACACACACCCAGTGAGACAGGAGGACAAAATAGGAAGAATGGCAGTGAGAAAGTTCATGGCTCAAGATACAGGGCAATTGCTTAACAATTACTATTGTAGGTAAAAGAGTCTTGACTTGGGGAAAACTAACTTAATGTATTATCAGTTAAAATAAATATGTAATGACTAATTCAGGTAGTTGGAAACAAGACGACAAACATTAAAACACCTTTCTTCCCTCTTTCTCAGGCTCAGCTTCTCTCCTTCATGCCTGACTCATCTACTTCCACCTCCAGGGGTGCAGAGGGATGAGGAACAGAGGGTTGTGATCATCCCAGAACAGGTCCCCTGCTGTTCCTGCCTCCTTGCGCTTTTCACTTGCTCCTGTGTGGGTCCTTCCACAGGCTGCAGGGAAATCTTTGTCCAGTGCCATGGAGCACCTCCTTCTCCTCCTCCTCTTCTGACCATGGTGTTTCCTCTGCTGTTTCCTTTATTTATTTATTTTCCCCCATCTCTGCCATGTGGCATTTTTCACTCTTTCTTCGATCTCTGTTTTCCCTAAGGAATCGCCATCTTGGCTGAGGGACTCAGTGGTGATCTGCAGTGTGTCCATTGGAGCTGGCTGGCAGGAACGATATGGCATGGGACAGCCACTCACCTCTCATAAATGCCACCCCTGAAGCCTCCCCTCCACTGCTAGAACTTTGCCACAAAAAATCCATGAACTGCATACAATAATGAATAGTATCTATGATAGTGTGAAAAAAGAGGTCTGACATGCATGAACTGCTGGCATCTGTTCTGTGAAGTCCCCTGAAAGATCTGAAAGCATTATTTCTCAGTATACCCACCTCAAGAATGCTCTTTTATCAGAAAATAAACCAAAATATATAAAGTCATGTCGTTTTTCATTTGCCCACATCTACTTTCTCTGCTCAATAGGCACATATTGACTAGAGGTTACATAACAGAAGAATTAAACCTGACTTTGCGGTTTCCAGGAACTATTTGGGACTGGGTAATAGTATGGGACATTTTTTATCTTCTCTAAAAGAGAGGAAAGGAAAAATTGTGAAATATTATCTATTATTATTGCTGTGCCTCCATATAGGTAATATCTAATTTGTCCATTGTATGCAATAGCTCCTTGACGAAGTTGAATAATTTTTCAACTCAGAAATTTCACACCAAGAGGGGAAGGGGATGTAGGAAGCAGAAGAGGAAGGGGAATGGGAATGGGAATGGGAATGAGAATGAGAATGGGAATGAGAATGAGAATGGGAAAGCAAGGAAAAGCATCCCAGCTGCATTTAAAAGCTAGTTGCAATCCTCTGAAAACACTGAGGCAATGTACATCTATCCAGAAGTACAGATGTCTATAATCCTATCCTAACTTCACAGT
The DNA here is from genome assembly GCA_025331215.1 of Actenoides lindsayi. Lineage (NCBI taxonomy): Eukaryota > Metazoa > Chordata > Aves > Coraciiformes > Alcedinidae > Actenoides > Actenoides lindsayi. Next base: position 13,770 of record WTSP01016655.1, on the reverse strand, counting down.
GCTGGCTTCCTTTACATAGAAGACTCTCCGGCTAATATAAAATTATCAGAACATATTCCTAGAAAAAAAATCAAACCAAGACAAAATTTTTTTCCCTCTTTCACTATCAGTATGGAGGCACTGGCTGGCCTCAAGCTCAGAGTTCCCAACATATAGAGAAGAATTATTATAGTTCTAGGAATGTGCAGTAGGGAGATCAAACTTTGATACGCTGTTATATATATGTTAGCAAGAAGCAAGGACTAATAGAAGATGATCTTTAAAACCAAAGAATTGGTGCTGAGAAACTGGCATTTACACAATGCCCACATAGGTTGGGTTCCCCCTCTCCCCTTCTCTTTTACTTGAGTAAAAACTAGCTTCAGTCTGCTCCCCCAAAGTGAGAGCTCATCTGCAGCTGGAAGTCATTAGGTGTGTCCCTGAAGCACATGCTCCAACAGTTTCATGTGAAACAACTGTATTCCTCAACAGTTTTCCTGATACGAACTGAATCAGAATGAGAACCATTAAGAAATTAATTGAAAAACACTGATGTAATTTCAGCCTGTAAAATATTTCTACTTGTTTGCCTTAAGTAAAAGTCATTTACTTTCCAACATGCAAAATCATGTTACAGTGACTTAAATATTACAAAAAAGGCAGAGAAAAAAATAGCCTGTTTCACGACATTTAATCTCACTAAGCATTCTATTTCCTTGAAAATTTTGATTATTATTTCTAAGTGTATAAACAGTTCTTTGTTATTAACACTGTCCATTGTTGTTAACACTGTGAACTTCTGAAGCCCATTCGTATGTGTAATGATATCTGGGATATAATCCAAAATTTCTAACATAATTATTGTAATTTTTGATGGGAAAAAAAAAAAAAAAAAAAGAAAAGAAAAAAAAAGAAAAAAGAAAAAAAGAAAGATGATAGAGATGAGAGAATAATAACTTTTTTTCCCCCCACCTTTTGTCTTTCTAGATTGATAGTCTTTCAGAGGCTGATTCTTTTTAAATCTATGACCTATAATTAACAAAACTGAGCCCCAATCTCAGGTCTCTACTTCTTTAATGTCATCAAGAGCAGGAGAGCAAAAAACTTCTATGGTACTTCTCCTACACTTAAACTTATTGATGTATTTAAGTGCTTTGCTGATGTTGACCTAAATGAGGAGCTGGAAGGGATCTCACTACTTGATCCATGTATAGTAGTTGTTGAGTGTCTGCAAATTGCACCTCATTGATCATCATATTTCAAGTAGCTGTATTATCTCACCACTTACTAATTAATACTCACCCTCCAGTGGTGGAGAAAAAAAGCTTTACATGCAGTTTTCTTGTTGTTACTGTTGTCAATTTTTATGAATTTTTCTAATTATTTTTCACTGTATTTTGGATTCCTAAATTATAATACATGTTGATCAGCCCAAACATTGGACTAATTAACTCTTTTAACTGTTTCCTCCAGCAACTGGATTTTCTTAAAGTTAGTAAGGTGAGTATATACTTAAGATGGCTAGCACTCAAACACTTCACTAATAGAGTTACATGCTTTACTGATCTTAACAGTTGAATGGTATATTTCATTTGCGTCTATTTGCATAATTTGCTGATTAAACTACATGTTTAATCTGTTGACCTTTACTCTGTACTTATCCCACATTTACAGAGTTGTAATCAATGTGAAGATTTTACTGAAAGCAGCTGAGATCTCGAAGTTTAGTTACCCCTTGGAAATTCCATTTAAAGCTAACAGCTGTCTCATTGTTTGTTGGTGTTCATTCTCTTCCTCCCAAAGGCACACTGATTGGAAAGTCATAATAATCCATGTAGGTAATAAAGAAACAATACCCATATTTACCACAGGGTACATCTAGTCCTGGAGTGAAGGATGCAAAAACATTGAGCCCCAAATTACAAAGTAAGGTTGTAAAATCAGCAAAGTCGGATCCAATGAGGAAAGAGTGGGTTGTCAACTTGGTAGTGAGAAAGGGGAATATACGGTAAAAACAATCATGTGATCAGGGCTTTTTGTGGGCATCTGTTGAGCAGACTGTCATCTCATAATACCAATCTGGAGAAGGAAAATGAGCCTGTTGTTCTTACTGTACTATGCATGCCAGACTCAATTCTATGAGCACTGGCTCCTAAAATGCTTCCACTAACACTGGTGATGAGACATCTTGGAGGGGACAGGATCTGGCTGAAACATCCCTTACAGTTTACTTGCTGAGAAAGAACTAAACAGAGTTCACCTGAAAAGTGAGTCCTGTCAGAAAGTCCTGCACCAGCGCTCGATCTCTCCCTCCTTCCCTCTCTCATTTTGGCCTTTGTCTGGGACAGAAACACAAGAACAAGGACGACCTTTTTGGAAAGAGTTATATCCAGACCACTGTTTGTGGATCAGTTAAGGAGTGACATTTTTTACAAAGTAACTACATCATCCTCAACACACTTTTATTTCTTTTGTTATCTTCCTATAACCACAGGATAAAGTGTTCAGAAATCTCCACTCTCATCACCAGTAAACTCAATGCCAATTTTTTCTTGCTATTTGTCACTTATTAAGTGAGGAATCACTCCTTGATGCTGAAGGCCAGATTAATTCCAAGACAAAACAGTGAGCATGTGGGAACTGTCTGGTATTTAAGAAGTATGGCATGAACCACGTTCTTGGTACATCTGAGGACAAGAAGTTACGTTCTACACATCTCAGAGCAGCTCTGGATGCAGTTGCAACAGATCTTCAGGGATTTCATTGAATGTCTGAAGACTGGGTCATGGAGCTGGGTCCAAGACAACCTTGTTGTGTTATCTTCAGAATGTCTTCTACCAACCTTCTGATCAGTACTATCCTGCTGTAAGTTGTATAATTAGTTCTAGTATGGGAGTCATAAATGCTAGGGAGATGCCTGTGGCTCAAAAGCCATAGACTACCTACAATTAAATATAAGAATGAACCTTTCTGGCAGTTATGGTGGGCATAATGACAATGTTGATGAAATTTATCCCTTTCATCAGTCAATCTGAATCATGGTCTGTCACTGACACTGGTGAGAATTTGCTTCTCTCTTCAAGCAGAGAAATTACTAGCGCAAAATACAAGCCTCTGCCTCTTTCAGAGAAGGAGATGAACATTTGCAGGAGAAATCCATGGTAAAGGTTTCAATTTGTTCAGCTGGAGCATCCACTTTGGTTTTGCACATCTATATTCCATTTGAGAAAAAGGTTGTATTGGGAATACTATAAACCAAGAAGCAGATACTGCAAGCCCATCTGAATAAGGCAAGCTAGCTTATGGTGAGCTCTTTGAGATTTTAGTAAAAATGAACATGAAGAGCTTTTAGAGAGGAACATATACTGTATTGGAGAAAACCTCAAGAAAATCATATCATAGCTGAAGCAGCATGACCAGGGGGAAAAAGAGGTTGCTGATATATGTTCAGTCCCAGATGGGCAGCCCAAGGCTGGCCCAGTCAGTAGCAATCTGGATAAGTGAGGGCTGTTAGCACAAATCACAATGTAACAGAAACAACTGGAATTAAAGCTGAAGAAACAGAATCAGGAGGTGGCCCAAAAATAAAATCTGAAAGTTGCTGAAATGGAGACTCAGAGGCAGCCAAAACTGATGAAAATGGAACATGTACTTGAACTGCTATAGAGGCAAGGCATGATAACAAGATCCCAGGAGCCTCCACCAGCTGCAATCACCATCTTTGACAAATTACATCCACCTTGAGAAGAAGTTTCATATCTAAGTAGTTTTTTATGCCTACTGAATGTCTGTACAATTGGCATAAGGCAGCAAAAGGCTGTAAAATATCTTTTTAACAGTCCAGCAGGAGGGACAAAATCTACGTGTTTTCAGCACCCTATTTCCACATGAACTTCTTATATTACAATTTTCATAGGGAAAGTTTAATTTTTCAAGTTCCGTATCACTCTAGTATTGTACCACCAGTAATTACAGAACTTGCAGAAGCACAAGGGAGAATTAATATGAATTCATTCTGTACTTTGAAAAGGGGGAATCAATGATCAATGATACATTAATGTTTTTTTTCACCTCTTAGATAGTTCTGTACTGTGAAAAAAATGAAAGAGAGAGGTTTAAAGAACTCACAAAACCTGAATAAATGAATGCAAAGCCTGCCTTACCTATAAACATTCAGAAACTAGGTTTCAGGAGCAGAAAATGGGAAAAAAAAAAAAATAGAAATCACTATGCATATAGAAAGAGAAGAAAACTAAAAATAATCAGACACAAGTTTAGCTTTAATCTGCAAAGTCGTATAATACCCAGTATTTGTGTGGATCAGTAGAGCCCTATGTTGGTAAAAAGTGAATCTGAACCTCAGACTGTACAGGAAAATGCACAGCAGAAAACACAGTAAAGTATACTTAAGGTGGAGGGTGGCAGATATTTCTTATCAAAAGGGACATAATCCCAGGTGAAGTAGCAAGAGTTGCTGCTATGAAAGAAATAGAAATGCTAGGGACATAGTAAGAAGGTATTAAAATCCCTTCAAAATAAGAAAACTGACTGTGAACTATGTAGAGTGGTAAATTATAGTAGTAACTGTGTGAATTTCATAAGGTACAGTGGCAGACATACTCAGTTAAAAACTTAACATTAAGGATAAAGAGGAAAGAATCTTTGCAAGAAATTAGAAAGAAAAAAAAATGTTGATGAGTTTCATCCATTTAGTGAAAAAAATATGATGTAATAAGTGACTGCACCTGATGCATCCCACTTCATAATATTATTCTTACTAATCTATCTCATAACTTTTGCCTAAACTATCTTTAATGAACTCCTCTTTGAAAATAGGAATCAGTAGAGGGACATCCACATGAGGAAAGTTGGGTTGTTGGTGGAGATAGATGAATTGCATGTGCTAAGTAATGAGCTAAGTTAAAGCATACCTACCCTTCCACAAGTTCTCTTGGGCTATAGCAAATTTATGATTATTTTAAGAAACATTTTTATTGGTCTAATAGAGTCAACTAAAGGACTATTGCAGGTTGCGATACATTTCAGAAGCAGAAAAGGACTGTAGAGATTTGTTTCTTTTTAATAAGGATCAGTTCTCTGGAGCTGAAATGGATATACTTGGTCCATTTTTAAGTGTAACCAGAGAAGGGAAATGTTCATGTCTCTAATTCCCTTTTCTGTCTTTGTATATGTCTCTCATATAACATCTACACTGATATTGTTTGTATGTGAATTCTAAAAACATACAACAAACTGTAAATGTATATTCCATTTTAAGGTGTGTTAATTCTTATAAAAGAAACCCTTAGATCACTGTTGTAGTACACAGTATCCCAGTGTAATAGAATTCCTAAACATCAAAGGGAATTCTCTCCACTAGTGGAATATTTAAGAGATGCCGTTAATATACCCTGGAAATGTTAAATAAATCTATGTGTCTTGTAAATTCTGTAGTTAAGAAAAACCAGAAAGTCTTGCAGTAGCCTGAATTACCTACAAAATATTTGGCAAAGTGCAGTACACTAGGCAGGCTGCCTGAATCCATATGCCTTCTAATATATTTACGACAAAGTGATGTTCTGTTGTTGTAGTGTTTTCATTATGATTAAGAAAATTTGCTCAACTTACCTAAAATCTCTGGGTGTAGAATTACATAATATGAAAAAAATATAACACTCTGTTTTAGGTTTGCACTTCTTAAGTTTGTTTCCTCAAACTGATTATCAAAATACAGTAATCAGTTTAATTAACATAGAACATAGTGTGACTAGCAATTTTATTGAATATCAAGAATCCAACTGGATCACCAAAGCGTGCAGCTGAATCCGTAAAATATCTCATTGGAACATCAGACTATGTACTGCAACACATAGGCTATATTTGTACATTTTGAGGCACTAAAATCTGCAGCTGAATCAATAAAATATTGTTATCAGGAAGGGATATGGAAAAAAAAACCTAACACTGAAAATGTGCAAGTGAATCATGAAGATGCTAAATGTGAATGATAAAAAGGTCAGGCATTATGTAAACCCTGTAAGTACTATAGTGTAAGTTGAGTAACAAAACACACAAAAGCAAAACTAACAGCATTTGCAAAATAGTGTTTTAAAACAGTATGCCAAGGATAAAATAGCCTAGCAGAAATTTAACTTTGAGTCGCTCTTCTTTATGTCTTCTTTTAATGTCTATGAAGTGTGGCTGCAATTATGCTTTTTGGCTATTGCTATCAAAAATCATACAGGGGAGATAAATAAAAGGGTGACATTTTTTAACAGAACCCTTAGTGATGCAATGTGTTATGGGTTTTTTTTCATGGCATAGTTCACCTTGTCTTGGCAGTTCATGAGGACAGTCATTATTTAGCAAAATGATGACGAGAAGTGACAACTATTTTTGAGTTGTCTTCCTACTAGACACTGCTGTTGACTGTCATCAGTACATTGCCTCTATTCATAATTTCACAACCCAAGATCTGAGGCTAGATCTGAAATTGATGTAAGTCATATGTAAGTCAGTCCAGCTCCACTGAACTTATGATTTACACTAGCAAAGTATTTATGTCAAGTGTAGGTATGGTCTTCCCAATGTAAGTCTGAGATATTTCTATGAAGTTTCACTTCCTGCATCGATTTGCATCAGATAAGAGGCAGATGTGCCAGAGTGCTCCAACTGCTTCGCAGTGATGCAAAGCAGGTATAAACCCAGCTTCACCTGCCAGGTTTGTGACTACTGCATGCTGGAAGAGTGTAAAACAAGGAAAGTGTATCCATTAATGTAGACTCGTGCCTTCTGTAGCTATGTCACTTTGATTTAAAGTTGATTAACGGGTATTCGTGCCTTCAAATTTGCTATGCATACATGGTATGATTTCTTTTTGTTCTTCACAAATCTTTTTCTTTTTTTTTTTTTTTTCTCTGAATATGCACAATGACTATAAAGACTTATTTAGATTATAGATGAAGAGAAATCATACACCAGGAATAAGTCCATTAAAAGAATAACTCCATTAAAGTCAATGGATTACAGCAATGAAACTATAATACAGTTACAGAATAGGTACATAAACATCAGCAGGGAAATAAAAACATCTAAGCACAAAACAGGAACTGCACAGACTAAGAAGGTACTGAATCTTTTTTTGGAAGTAGATTTGTTGTAAATTTTTTGTATCTATATGGTGGACTAGAATGTATGGTTTAGACTGCTTTATATTGCTTTTCAGATCTAGGTGACTAGAAAACATAAACTATATAAAACAACCTTGAGATTAATTACCTTGGAAGATTTCTGTCAGCATACTCCTTCTTTTAAAAAATTAACATCTTTTGTCTGGGCAGTCTTGCAATTCATAAGTTCTGCATACTGGTACACAATTATTGACCTTTTTTTTTTTTTTTTTTTTTTTTTTTTTTTTTTTAATTTAAAAAAACTAAAATAATTTAAAAATGTTTTTTTTTAAATAAGAAATAATAAAGTTTTATTATACCACATCTTCAGAGTGAAACATTGAAAAGAAACTTAAGTGGTGGTATTAGTAGTAGTATAACAATTTATGTAAGAAAGAGGCCTGTTTGGGGATCTATTTTAGAATGTACTTTAGGATGAGATAAATAAAGCTTTAAAAACTCTTACTCTGACAAGGGAATTAGAGTGACTAGCCCAGATGATGCCATATCCATTATAAAGATCCAAAATTAGTTAAGGTTAGTGCCACTCCTAAAATGAAGGTACTTTCTGTCCTTTGGTGTTTCATTGTGATAACCTTTAAAAGTCTTCCTCTGACCAAGTTATTATGTCTGAAAATTTTGTTCAGTCTTCCTTTGTCCTTTAGCATACATGTTTTTGTCCACCACAGGTGGTTCATTGGCACCAGGTTTTCTATGGAAAATAATCTGAAGTTCCTACCCCTCAGTGGCTGCAACTACATCTAGGAGGTGTTATACGGTGTCTTTTCAGAAAACATGTCTATCACTTCCAAAGCCCCTAGAAGAAATTATCCTAGTTCCTCTGACCAAGGCATTCCTGGCTCTGTCCTTACCCTCCCTATCCAAAACTCCATTTGGATAGAGCTTTCACTAACTGTAGTTCCTAGACATATCATCCAGGGAGCTGGTGTTACACTGACATCCTGCCAACATGAAAATATACTACATGAGGATGTGCACATAATATTCATTAAGTTTTACAAGTGTTTGAGCATAGCTGGGAAGTACATCAGTTCTTAGTGTGGGTTCTAGTCTTGGAGTTCTTCACACTATTCAAGTTGTCAACTATTTGCATTTCATATTTATTATATTTTATAGCTGAAGTTTAAGAACAAGACAATGTCCAGTAGTGCCTGTGTGAATCAAGAATGATATAAATTCTGTTTCACAGACATCTATTCTTTTCATGTCTTGACTGGCATGACAGCCCTTCTCAGTGGTCACAATCTCTATTTGCATCACCAGGTTTTGTTGGCTATCCAGACAGCACATTTCCTTACCATCTGCTTCCCATTGCTATTCCTGTTCTGCATTTCATTTACTATGCTTCTCCACTTACCTATTTTTCCAATTTATCATTCTTCCTATCTTTTCATCCTATTAGTGTTATAACATATATATCTTACACTAGATCTCCTGTTTGCCAATTCTTAATTTTTGCCTTTCTCTAGTACTTCAGGGATTCCTGACAATACACCTGCCATCGACTCATGAACTTTTTTTTTAGTTACCTTCTGTTTTCATTTGTCCTGAGTTCGAATAAGATAGGGTTAATTTTCACCAGAAGTCAGGAAGGGGGGAGTCTCAACCAGGCAAGGTGTTATTCTATACCATACTGACGTCATGTCCAGTGCATAAGAGGGAGGCGGAAACCCTGGTGGATCTCCCTCCATCCAGGGGTCGGCAGGCAGCACGGTCGATTTGTTTCTTTGTATATATTCCTTGTTGTTAATAGTGTCTCATTTTGTTACTTATTTTCTTGTGCTGTTGTATTAAAACTTCCTTATCTCAGCCTACGGGGGTTTTGTACCTTTTCTGCCTTTTCCCCTTCCCAGGACAGGGAGGGAGGGGGTGAGGCAGACACATGACTAACTCTAAACTACAACATCCCTCTTCCTCTTTAGGAGGTTTTAACAGTACTCTTTCACCTCTTCTCCCATCTGACTCACTATTCTTTCAGATTACAAGAAAATTCCCTGTGACTCCACTGTCCTAAATTATCAGGCATTCATAGATGCATGTCTTCTCAGATGTTCCTTTCAAAAAAATGTTATATGCTATGATATATTTTTTTAATGATATGGAATTTTGCCCTAAAATGGACTAAATAGCATGATTGGAAAATAGAAGTGTTGTGACGCTTTAAAAAAAACCAAGCAACCAACCAAAATCTAAATTTTCTTTCACGATGATTATCTAAAGGATATTAAAAAAATGAGGATGTGGATGTTTTGAATAAAAAAATTAAATGCCTAAAACTCACACTATGAATTGCTTTGTTAATAAACATCCTTAAGCGGCCCAAATATTTACCTCTGGGCATGAGTCAAAACTGCCTTACTCTAAACATATGTAATATATAGCAGCATTCATGAACTAGATGTTCCTGTCTACTAGATAATGTTACAGATACAATAGAAGCCAAATAACCAATTACTCCACAAAAAAATGCAAGGGCTTAAATAGGAAGTTTTGAATGGTTGTTCCAAGATATGCTTTTAGATTGAGATCAGAATCTCTACTTGCACAGTAGGATGGCAAAAAAGTTGTAGAAAGCCTTCCTCAAATAAAGAAGAAAAGTTGCCACGGCAAAGGGTTTTCCCCTTTGTCAAGAGATACTGACCTTGGTAATATTATGACAACTAGCATTTAGTTAGTGAGAAGAGATCAATGTATCTACATATCGGTGAAGGTGGGGATTTCACTCATAATCTTGTATTCAAAATTTCCTGTTGCCTAGTTTATAAGAAATACTCAGATTTTCCTGATGGCTTTTGCGAATCACTCAATTCTTTGCAGACATCATACAAAAAATTGAAGGCTTCAGTTCACTAGGAAGTTAGGCTTATAAAGCTGAGGCACTTCAACAGCTTTAATATTTGGGGACGACAGAGAAAAGAATCTACCCTTCATTCTTGATTTGAAGATTTTCAGATTAGGGGCAGAACCCTGTCTGCAGAACCACCAGATCTTTCTTCTATATTCCACACTCATGCTGTTTCCCTACCTTTGCTCTGTAGTAGTTACTGAGCTATCACATATCTTTACTGCAACAACAGATTACTTCTCAGTGCATTCACTCTTTTATGTTAGAAAATAAGTACATAGATCACATCATGCTATACCAGGAAACTATGTATTATATAGAATCATATTCAAATAGCCGATGTTCCGTAAAATGAGTGTTTTATAGCAAAGAAAGCACTCTGAACAAGTGACTGTCCAGATATGCAGTAAAGTGATTTCAGAGATTTTATAAGCCCAGTTCCTATTGTCTGTCAGCACTCAGCACACAACGCAAAGCAATAAAGCTTATCTGATAAAGAGAAGATAAATATGAAGTGTTATTGTTATTATTATTATTAATGTCATTTTTTGGTGAAAGACTGAATGGAGTTGGTTCATGAAGAAGGTTTTCTGAATCACAAATATTATCCCTGTATTAGTAAGGGTAGAATGCTAGCAATATCTTACATGGACTTTAAAGCAGGGACTATTGAAGGACAAGATTAGCATACTGCAATAAAAGATGAATACAATATATAAAACACATAAAGGAAAAAGGAAGGAGAATACTAAAATTTATTAGATGAATGGAGTAGGAGGAAGGATAGAACTAAGGAGGTGTTAGCTAACCCATTAAGGAATCTGAATCTTTTCAAGTAAAATAGCACCATCCACATTAAATTCTGCTATATTATTTTAGTCTTTATGTTCTACTGCTACTCCATATTAGTACCTATTGTGCTATGTCTGCAATGTCTAAACACAAATCCTTGCTTAAAGCAGATTTACCTCACCAATTTATTATTAAATCTTCTCAGAATGACTGGTTTGTCCCTGAGCACATTGTGTAGGATAACCTAGTGTTTCTTCAAAATCACAAGTTTCTTTCATGGAAAACAGTTACAAATTCAGGCCCTAGACCAGACAATACACAACAGGCAAACAGAAAGCACACAAGATATTTCAGGACAAGAGAATAAAACCCTTCCATCCATATCTAATAGTATTGCAGCCTAGTACATGTACACATAAATGGGGCTACTATATACATTTCTCAGATCATCCCATTCATATCTTAGAAGCAATATTCTTCAGGTAAAAGGAAAAATAAATAAATTAAAATAGTAAGAAAATAAGTTGTCATAATACCTTTCTTCAGAAAACAAATTTATCTGAAATGGGAGTTACATAACTTACCTGCAACTGTTTTCTGAGTAATCTCTTTCACTGATAAAAATAAAAATGACATTGCCAGCTTATTGCATAAGCATTTGGCATTTCAAGTTAAAACTCAAAGCTACCTAGGAGAATTTTGACAAGGATTGAAGTCTTTTGCAGGAGGTAAGATGCAAATTTGAACATTAAACCAAAATGATATTTTCCCTTAAAAATACATTATTTCTTTCTCTGACTATAAAACATCGAAGAAAATCACTTCAAAATGATTGCAGTTTGAAAGTAGTATATAGAAACTGAGCACTGTAAATATGTTTAAGTTCTAACTTAAACTGACTTGCTAAAATTAGCCCAAATGGATCCCAAAGAGAAGAGGAGCACACAATGAAACAGCATAAAAATATCCTTGACAACTAATTACCTTTGTATTTGACACTTCTTTCTTTCCTTCATTTTTAGCCCTCCTTTCAGTAAAGCGGAAGTTTTGAATTCAACAGGACTTAACTTTCATGATATGCTTAGGTGAATTGTCTAAACTACAATGAGTTCCTGTATCATGTATATTAATACAAACACAGAAGAACACAGGTCTTACTTTCACAGGATGATTTAATGTATTAAACAGTGGGGCTTTTTTCTTCCCATCGTTAAATCTTTATTTTCTGGTTTTGACATCAAAATTATTTCCACTGAAGCTAATGGTTATGTCACAAATATTATATCAAGTAGTGAATAAATAAGATGACATCTGTTAGCTTTGGGGACCATCTGTTAGGCTAGGGAATTAAGGATGTGATGTTAAATTTAAATTATACTAATTGTAAGCACAATGGGATGGTGTAATAGGCAGTATAAGAGACTAGTAACTTTCTCGTTTCTCTTGTGAAAAGCAGGAAGTGTGGCTATATCCAGGGGAATTGCAGCAACAAAGCATAAGGGAGAGGTCATATTTGGGAAGCAAATAAAATAAATAAATAAATCGATGGTGGGGAAGGAAACGAAACCAACCACCAAACAAAACCCAAACAACAAACAAACAAACTCCAACCCTAAAGAAATGAAGAAATAGCTTTTGCATAGTCATGGGTGTTGGATTATGTATATATTTGTAGATCCTCATTTCAGAAGGCATTTAAGCACAGACTGGACTAGAAGTACACACTTAAATGTCAGGTAAAATACTAAAACCTGAGAGATTTCAAGAAACTGAAACCTTGTAACACAAACCTTTTCCTCAGAGACTGCTTTCTTAGATTCTGGCACCTTCACTCATATTAGGCTCTTCTGATGCCAGAATTATATCAAAAGTAAATTTTATTGTAAGTAAACATAATGGACAGATTTATGCAAAGTCTAAATGTGGCAATCGAGAGTGCTGGGGACAGAATGTTCAAAGAAAATACTCCTGCAAAGTCAGGTTATATGTGAAGGTATGTATTACATAATATATGCCATTATGTATTATGCATTGTATATATTCACATATAACCTGTGTCTGACTTTGAAGCACACCATCCTGCATATTTTTAACAGATAGAAACATAAAGTATTTCGTTTGATTCATTAAGCTGATTTTTTCCTCTTCCTAAATTCACAGAAGTTTATCCAAATATTAAGATGTTAATTGCCAAACAACTTAAATTCTGGTCAGTTACCAGAAATGTGCTTTAGTAGTCTTCCTCTTTCTTTTTCATTTTTTTACACAATCTCTCTATCCTATCTCATATATGCTCTTAAAAGTTTTTCCTCATACTTTTTTGCTGTTTCAGGCAATTAACTCAGTTAATTCAATTTATATTCTCCCCAATTGCATTTTTCTCCCTATTCGCCTGCATAACAAATACAAGCTGATGACTTAACCTCAGTTTTTCTTACTTAGGTATCTCTTTCCCCATTTATTTCTACAAAACTCACTGAACTAAACAGTTGACCCTTCCTGTTGAATTTATCAATAGTAAAAAAAGCAGGAAAGACAGTACCTGGGAGAAAAGCAAGCTTAAAAGAGCTAAAAAGCATAATCTCAGTCACTGTCTTGAATTGCGTTTCATCTACACCCTCATTCAGTCATTGTCAAATCCATTGCCAGATTCCTCAGAGCATAATAGCACTTTTTCTCACTCTTTCTAAGATATTCTAACATACTGGAACTGCCCTGTAAATAATTATAAAAGATATAAGGTATACAATGATCTTCTTTGCATTGATTAATATTGAAGTCAGAAGCTTCAACCCCTATCCCAGTTTACTGAGACCTAGACTTGTAACTTCATTTAATTTGTTTCATTATGATTGAATCAGGGAGTTGGATCTCACAATTTTTTATTTTATTTTATTTTTTATACTTGTCAGATATATGAATAAAAAGCATTAATAATAAAAACTAATTGACAGAAAAGAAACC
>WTSP01016654.1:0-21270 GCA_025331215.1 Actenoides lindsayi | reverse complement strand
CAGAGCACACAGCACCTGGTGTGGGGACAGCCCGGCCTCTGTGCCGTACCAGGGCAGAGCACACAGCACCTGGTGTGGGGACAGCCCGGCCTCCGTGGCGTACCAGGGCACGTGCTCCGTTCCCACCCTCGCCCCCCGCGTGCAGGTCCTGCCCCGTTTGCCCCCAGCAGCGAGGGGCAGGGCACGGCCGGCCCGGCAGCACGGCCCAGATGGAAACGCAATCCCAAAGCGATCTGTCTGTAATGCAGCCAGCCCAACACAACCCTCCTGCCCTCTTTGCTCCCCCTGTTCACACATCTCACCTCTCCCCATGTCCTTCTTTACTGGAAGGGGAGGGAAGGGTGAAGACACCTCTTCTTTTCCTGCCTCTGCTACAGGACAGCAGCCTCCAGAAAGCCAAGGAGGGCCAAGGAGAAAGCAATGGGCTTTAGTCTGCCCTCGCACCAACTGCCAGCATCTCCTGGAGCTTCACACCCCACCCCTGGGCTGATCCAAAGCACCCAGTGCCTCAGCCGAGCCCCTCTGGCTCTGGAGCTGGCTGTGGTTTCCAGCCTTAAGAAGTCTTGAACCAACAGCCCAAGTGTTTTTCTTCACAGGCAAATCCAGATCCAAGTTAATGTCCAAAATCAGGCCCCAAACACTGCGTTAGTGTGGCCAGGATCGAGGTGTCAAAGGAGTTGTGTGGGCTCAGGCTGCCTTGGCAGCTCAGCTGCTGTGACTGAAGAGAGACCACAAGCCTGAGGAGTCACTCTGGGAACTTCCCTTCACACCACTGACCAGAGTGGGTATGGAGGTCAACTGGCCAGAAGACAAGGCCCTGGTCAAAGGGAAATGAAAATCAAATGGGAAGAAAACCCAGAAAGATGAGATGAAGGAAGCCACAGGATGCACGACTGACATTTTATAGTCTCCACTCCAGTTTGCTGTTCCTAAAAGCCCTAAATATGTCAACAAAGCATTTATGGGCCCACTCCAAAGCTACTAGGAGCAGAGGGAGTCATCTCACTGGGTTCAGGAGGTTCAGGTCCACAAGGCAGCACATATAGGGGTTTCCCAGAGGCTATGGGCAGGGTTTCTGTCAGATCTCAGAGCAGCTGAGCCTTGTGAACTTCACCCATTCCCCCTCTGGAGGGCTGAGAGCAGAATTCTCCACCAAAAGCCACATTATAAGGTTCTCCTGGGGATGGCAGATCTTTCCCTGCCTTGGTGGATGCCCAGGAGCACTGGACTATCCTGAGAACAAAGACCTGTCTTTCTGCCTGAGACATCCCAGGCCTTTCCCAGAAGCCCTGGTGTGGCTCAGAGCAGTTACCTTTCAAAGTAATGCCTTTTTAATTTGCTCAAGGACACTTTGTGGTGCCATTAAAGTATCTCTCCAGCAAACATGCCATTACACAGCTTGGGAACTTAATTAATTAAACAACACGTACAATTTCTTTTCAGCAGTTAATGCAGCACAGATGAAGATGATCTGCTATGCTCCTGCTTACTCCAGTACCACTTCCAAGAAGCTCTGGGGTTGCTGGTCAGACAAACAGCCCCGTCTTGCCCCCTACGACACCTTTTTTGATCACACAGCATGATTCTGTGCAGAAGTGGATCCTCTCAAAGAGCAGATGCTGCAGCCTAAAAGCCTCACGACCGACTGCCCTCCCCACTGTCTTTGCTTCAGAGCTGCCAAAGCTGTTAGAACTGGTAAAATTTTTCTACTTCTTCAAATCCTACTGGGTGGTTTTCCTTGAAGACACTTCTTGGCAGACAGTTCTTACAGTCCAGCCCATTGCTTTGGATGCAATCAGGTCTTTCAGATGTTATCCATGGCCCATTTTTCAGTTTGAATTTTTCTTTTCTCTCTCAAGGTAAAATAAAAAGGGAAAAACCTGAGCAGGTTCCTAATGAGATTCTTCAGACTTCCTCCTCTATTTCTCTGCAAGCTTTAAAAGCAGGCAATAATAAAATTAAAGCAAAACAAGAAAAAAAAACAAACTGTTGTTAGTTTGCCACTCTTTGCTGAGATACTAAATACCAATTTGCATTTCCTCCTCATGTGGATTTTTCCTATCACCATTCCTACAAAACAAAGGGTTAAACTGAGCCATGCTTTAATCCATTCCCACTTATACCACTGAAATGAGGAGAAAAAAAACCACAGTTGAATATTGGGGGGATCAATGCTTTGCTTCCATGGAAGAAATGACCCTGCTCAGCAGTTTGCTAATTTATCATTGTTCATTTTAAAAATGAACTTTACTGGAAGTTTAATACTTTTTGTTTCTCTGGAAGTGCAAGGTTTGCCTTGCCTCTCCTACACAGTAAGACAGAAGAGAGAGAGCAAATCCACCCCAAGGTGATGTGACAGCTCTCGGCGTTACTAATAATACTGCAATACCAGCAGCTCCCTGATTGTATCACCAGAAGAAGTCACTGATAAAGGACACCAAGAGGCAATATCCCCTGTGGAGATTGGGAGCATCAGGTAAATCATGCTCTTAAATGCCCAGGGCTTATCAGCAAGGCTATGAGGACTTTGTTACCTTGACAGGAGGGGACTGGGACCCACCAGGGCACAAGGACCATCAGAGTTCAGCTAAGTCAGTTATTTAACAGCAGCCTACTTACTTGCATTACATCAGTCACTCAGGAGGTTTCCCACTCACTCCTGGAGCTGGTGGAGGCCTCAAATGCGTGGGATCTGGACCCTCACAGTACAGACATAACCACCAAGACAATCATATTCTGTAGCCCCTTCCATGCACCAAGGACAAGTTCAAAGTCCTAAAGGCCACATCTCCGAACCCCAACCACAGCAGAATCCTCCCTCAAGTTTAAGCACTGCTGTAGTTCAGCTCAAGACGCACAGTGCCAGTTTGACACAAACCCTGCGTGCAAGGAGCAGGAGCAGCTTTCCTCTATCCCTCCTTCCACCGCCGAAACTCGGCCTTAGCTACACGGCAACCCTGCCATGCAGGGAATGGTCCTCCAGCTCTCCTCCTCCTCCTCCTCTCCCCCTCAGCGAGGCTGGGAAAGCAGGAAACCTTTCTTGATCTCCTGTTAACAAGCCCCCTGTCACAAACCCATATTCCAAGGACCAGGGGGAACGCTAATTAAAGGAGCAAATATGCCCTGGTTTTGAATATGCAAGGGACTCCACAACACAGCCTGGATTTCAAACCAGCTGGCTTATTGTGGGGCAAACAGCTGCTGGATTTGTCAGGCTTCACTGCTTGTTCAGACCAGCAACGGGCTACGAATACACTGAAAGGGAGATTTCCACCAACACATGTGAGCCTCTAACTTCCCCTCCCTCAAGCAGGCACATAAGCTATCCCTTTAAATGGGGTCAGTGTTAATTAACCCACTTTAAGCCCCTTTATGCAGAAAAAAGAATACTTTTTTCTTTCTTTAGACACACAGCTTCATCTGCCAGCTACCGCTACATTGTACAGAACTGAGCCCTCTTTTTTTTACTTGCAGGGAGAGGGATTTTGTGTACCCTCCACATTCAGGAAGATGAGGCCTCCTGTAACAGGAGAACACGTAGGTGGAAATATCAGCTTATTTCACTGAAAAGCACAAGCAGAATTGTGGAATGAAAGGAGCTTATTCAGAGCACTGGGTAAAGTTTGGCTCGGCCCTGTTCACAGAGAAGCTTTTGGGTTTGGTGTACATGTATTTAGTGGAAAAACAAGCCGGGAGAATATATGTCATGCAACCACGTTAAGGATTCTCCTTTCTTTACTGCTATTCACACACACAACTTTCAAAAGCCAGGTCATCTTCTTTCCCTATCAAAAGACCTGCAAAGCCCACAGGACCTGCTGGAAAAAAACCCCATTTTATAGCATCTTTAAAACCTAAAAGGTATCTCAAAGTAAAGACTGAGCACGTGACTTACTGGTTTGCTGGCAATAACTCAACCACAGATTCACATGATTCATGCCAGACTTTGCTGTAAAACCAATCCAAACAAACAAACAAAATACACCCATTCCCAAAATTTTATCCCCTTTTGTTTCTGCTGCAAAATTTTAGGTTATTTGAAAACTAAAGAACATTCAAAGTTTTGAATGCTTCTATTATTTCTGGTAATTTGCTGGCCTGGAACCCGAACTTTCCAAACAGCCAACCTTCACTGACCAAAAACTGTACTCATAGGGAAATTGTTGTCCTTGGATGAAAGTCAAGCAGAGATGCAGCACTGCTGTCCCGACCTTCAGAGTGCTCAAGGAGGTAAACTCCACTGGGAAGTGTACAATAAGGTACAGTCAGTGACCCTGGTGGAAAAGCTGGACTACCACTAACCCCCAGAACTTGAAAATCAAGAGTCAGGCCTGGAAATAAATACACACAAACAAACAAACAGCGATCGTGGGGTTGGGGATGGAGGAAGTTTTCCCCTCTTTAACAAGCAGCTGGCTTGGATCTTCACTTTTCCATGGATGGGAAACACATGAAATTTCTCCCTTAGGGGATGCTGAGAGTCTCCCTTGAATCCAAGAGTCGAGGCCGTAAGGCAAAACCTCAAAACCAGCAAAATTTCTAATAAAATAACACTGCAAGATGGGCTTTGTCTCCATTAAGACTTCACACCAGTATCCACACCTCCCTTTTGACAAAGGAAGACAAAATTCCCCATTTCCTCGGTTTTACTTCAGGATATTCCCCAGAGAAAGATCCTTTCTGGTTTCCCTTTGCTATCGTGTGTTTTTCTTTACTTCCCCCTCCCTTTAACCTAATTTGCTCCTTAGATGTAAATCTCAGCTATGCTGATTTCGTAACTAGTTCATAATATTTTTGCATTAATATTTTACATCATAAAAGACCAAGAAGACTGTATGAAGCAGCCCCTACTGTTACCTCTGGTTTCTGCCTCAGAGAAGACAACGTTGCCTAACCTGTTTCCCCCTCGCCATGACATATTGGAGGCAGTGGACCACGCTGTCTGCTCTGCTCTCCACCCCCCAACTGTGTACGTCTGCCTACTGGACCCCAGGCAGGGTTTTAATGGGTGATTTTTATAGGTGTGACAGCTGGAGTAAAGTACTTAGCACTTGTGAAAAATCAGGTCTTCCGTCTCCAAAGCCAACCTGGGCATTCAAAAATCATTACTCAGATCCTAAAAAGTAATGAGATTGGCTTAGAAAACAAGATGGTTTTAGATATTTTATGTTTTATTAGCTGCAAAAGGCAGAAACACCATAAGGCAATGTATTCAATCCTGCCTTCCTTTCCTCTTCACAGCAATGAGAACTAGAAACTCTCTCCTAAATGGAAACAGAGAATCTTTCCAGAAATTACCTGACTTCTGGAGCTAAGATTTTAGGAAAATTACACATCCTCATCAGACTGATGATAATTCACAGGAATGACTAACAGTGCATATCCCCAGTAGGTTTAGATTGGATTTTAGGAAAAAGTTCTTCAGTAGGAGGGTGGTGAGACTCTGGAATAGATTGTCCAGAGGGGTTGTGGATGCCCCTCCCTGGAGGTGTTCAAGGCCAGGTTGGATGAGGCCTTAAGCAATCTTGCCAAGCTGAGAGGTGTCCCTGCCCATCGCAGGGAGGTTGGATTAGATGATCTGGAAGGTCCCTTCCAGCTTAAGCCCTTCTATGAGTCTATGATTTGAGTTTTGCTGTTGAATTCTTCTCTGGGAGAAGGAGGACGGCAAGATGATGTACCTATTAGTGGAAAATAATTAAATAAAAGCTTGGCATGAAACAAGAGTACAACTTCTCAGGATCTCAGCCTGTCAGGACAGTCACACTTCCATCCCATCCCATTCAAAAGTGACACCTCCCATATAATGGGACAAGCCATGTCCTTGAACTCTTGCTGGCAGCGTATCAACCCCTGTCAGATGGTCCTGCTTAGCAGCAGCCTGACCAAACCATAAGGTTCAGTGCTGCTAGATCACCCTGGAATACAAGACTGCCGAGACACTCAACAAGCTACCAGGCTGGAAGCTTTCAAGAGCCACCAGGGCTGTTTCCAAGTTATTCTCCCAAGGTGGAGAATTTGGAGAATTCTCCTTTTCCAAGCAGCTTTCTTAGAAGAACAGCAGCCACATACCACTGCCATGATGATGCAGAGGACCACAGGCCCACAACTTGGTAGCTGTTTATTGATGCTTCACTTCCTACACTATGCCCAGGATCAGGTTTGGCTGGAGGTGGTGCAGCGAAGGATTAATTAGGTCCCTACCGAAGTGAATGGAAGTTAATTTTCCTACCACTTTCATCCCTGTTGGATAACCTACGGACGTTCAGCTATCAGTGCAAGCAAGAACGGAGTTATACTGAGGTGGGGAAACTGGGATGTACAGACCCTGTGAAAGAAAAATGAATGCAGGAGCAAAGATCATCAAAATCCATCCTGCTTAAGATAATTTGAGAGGCCTATCTTTATCCAACACGGTTTTGGCAGAGATATGCATACTTACTGCCTCCCTTTTCTGCCTGCTAAGTCCCCACGCTGCTCTAAGATGAGTCCCTGGTAAAACAAACTAAACATACAGAGCTTTTCAAAGAAGGCATCAATGCCCTAGAATAAATAATCCTTTAAACCCTTGTGCATTGCAGCACTTGCTGGGCCTTAGGCAGGGCGAAAACAAGACAAACTGCAGCTGTGAAATATGAAGTAAGACAGGAATGAGAAAACATTCCTTTCTCCTGAGGAAGCGGACGCAGAGCTGCAAGCATTTTGATCTACCAGTTTAAATCAGGCCTTGCAAATCAGCTGCCTCGTACACACACGGAGCTGGGGAAGTTCTTGCTGGGCACATGAAGCATGGGCCTGGAAGAGGAAGGTGTCCCAGCAGGAGCGGAGCAGAACCAGCAGGAGGGAAAGAGCAGCCAGGCTCTTCCCGTCTCCTCTGCTGTCATTGTGTTATTCGGCTTTCTTCCTCACCTGTATTCTGCTTCAACTTTTTCTGCTTAGACAAGAACCATGACTGTGCAGGAACGGAAGTACATAAATTATGCCACAAGGGTTTTTTTAAGGTTTAAAGAAGTTCTAATCTGCAGGTAGAAAGTGAGTGCTCACAACAGTTCTGGGGAAGGAGAAGATGGTGACTGTAGCTCTTGGTTTCCAGCCAACAGTCATCCCAGCACGGCCAGGCACACTCAGCTCAGGTACTCTACCAGAAGCACTTCTGCTCAGTCTTCTCCTGGTTTTGCAAGGCGGGGGGAGATACTCCCACTGCTGTTATGATTAACAGCTCCCAGAGCCCATCCACGGTATCTAACCGTGAGTTAAGTCTGAAAATGAGTGCGAGAACAGGTTCTAACTTCCTAATGCCAGTCCCTGGTTAACCACGAGGCTTTGATTCCCAAATGGGTCATTGCAGCGAACATCACCCTGTTTAGGGTGAAGGTGAGAAGGTCTGTTTTCCAAAATGCTTGTGTAACACTGGTATCTCAGCATCTTAAAACACCTACCTAGGAACCAAGTACCTGGCTCAGTTAAGATCAAGTCAGAGATGCAAAGATAATCAAGGCCAATGCTGAGCCACTGTCAGCATCCAGCATCTCCGAGAGCCATCCTGTCCTCCCCAGCTATCCTTCCCATAACAAGGAGAACAGAAGACACCCAGTAGCTGCTGACAAGGGAACAACCCAAATATGCTGTGGCAGCAAGTTAAGCTAACTCAGCTTGAAGGAAACAATATTAGGCATTCTAAAAGGAAATAATTACACTATTCCTAACTAAAGCTGTCACTCTAGAGAGTCTTCCACAGAAGACCAAGAATTGCCCACTGCAGTCCTGCCATCTCTGAATGTATCTCTCTTCACAATTTCTTTTTAACTTTATTGGACAGAAACTTTCCCTTGCTGTTGTTTGTGTACACGTGTAAGTGTGGCCTTCTTGAAGATGGAGGCTGCCAGGCTGTGCTAAAGGCTGGGAAGGTTGCCCAGCACCCCTGCAGTCTCTCCGAGAGCTTCTGTGGCCTTTGCAGAAATGTTATTTCACAACTTTCCAAAGCACCTCAATAGAATTTGACAGATATCCCTACACCTCATGTGCTAACAGGACTACTTTTCCTACCCAGCCAACAAGGAGAAACATAAGGAACACAGCACTGACGTGTGCAGGCACCAACTCTTAATTTCCAACAGCAGTCGCTTCCGGCCATTTCTGATTTCAGAACCTAGATGTTACTGTCAACTGTCCTCCAGTGCAGTGGCACTTGTTATTTCAAGGGAAGAAACTAAAAACCAATTTCAAAAGTGGTCAATCAACTCTGTCAGTATGGTATCTGGCAAGAGAAGAACTCCAGAACTGGAATGATTTGCTGTTTCACACCATGTAATGCTATAATTTATCTGTGTCTACAGGCACCAGCAAGGTGCAGGCAGAGCAGAGTCTTTTGGTCAAGCACTGGATGATCTGTGTCCCAGCTGATAATAAGCATTTCCTCAAGTCCTCTCTGCTGTGTGTTTACATAAATATGCCCTGCATGAGCTGAAGGTAGAACATACAAGGCTGGAAAAGAAGCCATTTTGCTTCATGGCATTTTTTGAGGTTTCAGTATTTCAGTGCCTTCTATGAGTTGAAAAGAAACCTATTCCAGTGTTTTGTTGTAGTAGAATCATTCTGAAGCATCATCCACATTTAGATGGGAGTCTTTTCAATCAGGATATGCAAACCCACCGATTATTGTACCGAGCTAAGATGTGACAGAGTCAAATGACAGAAGTGAGATGAAATTGCCCTGACAGATGAAGGACCTTGAACTTCTAATACCTGGTTCGGTGCTTGTGCTAGCTCTGCATATGGGTCTACAGGGCCACAGTCATAATAAGCAGATGCACCTACATGCTGAACAACTTCAATCTGGGCAGCTGACAACACTACAGGAGTTGTAACAACCTGACAATATATCTCCTGTCAGTAGGGACCCTGCCTCACAAGAGACATTTAAGGGTAATCAGCAATCTGTAAACGTGTCTGACGCACTCAGATCTTGGTACAAGTTCAGCTCCTCAGCTGAGGAGAGCCAAAGTAGACTTGTCATCATCAGCTTCTCCCTCATGATTTTGTAGAATGCCACATCTGCCCTTTCCTCACCTCTGTTTTACACCAGCACTCCATCAAGACAGAGTTTCTCAAACAAGGACTCTTCTATGTGACAAATGCAGGAGTGACACATGAAGTAATCCTAGACAGTAAGAGAGATGGATCCAAGGGTGAATATTATCTAGAGGGTTTTCTAGAACAATCTTTCATACCCCACTAGTTTGACTTAGTCCTCCAGATAAAATATTTTCTCCTCTAATCATGTCTCGGGGACTTCCTTCTAGTTTTCACAGCAAGGCAAACAAAGCAAAAACTACTGGGCTTTAGAATTTTTTTGAAATAGGGACACATCCAGAACTTTAAGGAGTATCAGACATGCCCTTAAAATACTATTCTCTTTTCTAAAATATACATCTTGTATTAGATTGACCCCTGCTGAATTTCACCTGACCTTGGCACAATTTAGGTGAACGCTGAGAACAAAGAAAAGCCTTTTCCTCATTGTCTTAATTTGGAGGAAAGAGGTCCAGCTTTGCATTTCCAAAGCTTCCAGAACAAGCAGAGGCTGGTACTGAAGAACACCTCTGCTCACTCGGTTGTACTCTCGGGCACCTCAGACAGGGATGGGAAAGAACTGGCATTGTGAAACCATCTCCTTCCACAGTGTAATTAACACCCATTTTCCCTGGCCCTGGAGTGCTTGTCTCCTTCATCCATAACTGAAACAAACCAAACCAAACCCAAACCAACAGAAAGCTCTGGAGGCAAGGGAGGGGACCAAAGCAGCTACTGAAAGTTGTTCTCCCTGCTGGCTGTGTGTTGCTTACTTGGGTATCTGGAGATGATTGGTTGACTGAGGTTGTTTTCATCACAGAGGTCACAGTGAATAAATTCTGCACACACATCACATTGAAATGGAGAGATCAGGAGAGTCAGACTCACAACCCAAAAATTACATGCTCACTGGGTCACCCAACAGCCTTGGGCAACCTGTTCCTTTTCCATTCACCGTAAACTGCTCTTTCACCAGGACACCACAAAAAGCTTGCCACCAGCTGAGACCAGTGCCTGTCACATCGCTCTGCCATCCCCCCCTGTTGCCCCACACTTCTAACACCTTCGGGTCCCCTTTTACTCCAACGGTGAGCGGTTTGGGGCTGAATCTGGCCCAGCTTTATGGCTCCCAGTGCCGACTCAGGCCTGGGGACCCAAGGCACTGTATCAGCCATGCCCCCCTTTACTCACCAGTAAACTGGAAGCCAAGATGCTATTTTCTACAGAAGGCTGGAGAGCGGGTGTCAGCTCAGGAGCTACCCCACACTGCTGACAGGGGTGAAGCAGGAGATACACACTTCCTGAGCTTCATGTGCTCTGCCTCTTTCGAGGCCGCAGACCCAAGGCAGCAGGTCAGATGGACCGAGCTTGCTGGCTACCAGTTGAACTACCCTGACTGCATCTCACAGGTCCTTGATAATGAGCAATCTAAGTACTCAGATGCTTGAACAGAAGGAGGAATTGCTTTCTAATTAGAGCCATGGACACCAAAAGGACTATATAGCTAATAAGCACAAACAAAACCATCATTAGAAGAGACTTTATTAAGATATTTACAACTGAGATTGTAGACATTTGTTCTGCCAATAACCTTAGGCAAAACTGATGCCTGGTGTCCTTTAAACCTCAAATGGCTCAATTAGACTAGTTGAGGATATTTGATACCCCATTCCTTCAGACTCTCTAAAAAATAATCACATTGTATGTCCTATTTATTAATTTGGATGTATATCAAGATGCTCCTCTGTTTCTCTAGGGGGCATTTACAAAAGTTAAACCGCAGAGCCGGCCAATAAACCCATGCCGTAGAGAATGAAATGACCTTCCAAGGGAGTAAAACCCATCTCCCTGGAAAGCCAGAGAGTCCTTTGTTGAATTTCCTGAAGGTAACTACAGCTTCAAAGATGGCATCTTGGCCTAAGAGGTTGGAAAAAGTGGTAACTATCATGTTTGACCGTATTATTAAAAGTGACAATTATCTCTGCATGCTTACAATTGGAACTTGTGATTTCATGGACTATAACAAACGCAGCGCTGCTGTTCTGGATGGCCTGGCATTAATAAAGCAAACCAATCCTGAATGCCCAAGGCCGGGACCTCAGGGACAGCAGATGGTGCCCAGGATACCCATTCTCACATTAGCATAAGAATAGTATGGAGTGGGTCACAGATTGCCTCCAAGCAAGCTTTCAGTTGTCCACACAATCTCTGCCTCCTACCAAATGAGACAACAGCACTGAGGTAATCAGCACTTCATTACATAAAATGTATTTCACAGGCAATTCCAGCAATAAAGAAATCCATCTCCTTTGTAGCAACTTGCACTCCACAAGCACCTTATTCAAACTTCAGACACACAACAAAAGGAAATAAGCAGTCTTTGTTCATATGCATTAAAACACTTTTGGACAAATGATTTGAGTTCTTAAAATTAGACTTTTTTTTTTTTCTTCTTAAATTGCTTCTAATTTTGTGTGCAGTCAATTGAAGCTGTAATTGCTTGTAAGCACAAATGGCATATCCATTGATATCCAACTTAACTCTCTCATTGAGAACCAGAACAAATTCCAAATAGAAAATTGGAAGCTGTGCCTCCAGTTGTTTAAAAATAGCATGAAATCCACAGACTTACTCGAATTCAAAAATAAGACTGTCCTGATCTCAAAAGAGTCAAAACTTCACTCCGTTCCTAATTTCATTCTGAGAGTTAAGTAAAAACCAGCCAAGGCCTGGACGCTGCAGAGAGAAATCAAGATTGAGAATATCAAATGCAACCTCTCATGAGATATTTTGCCCTTTCTAGTAAACAAAGGTTAGTTGCACTTTAAACAAGGAGTTTCACAGAATGTGTGTTTGGTATCCTAATATTAATAATGAACAGAGCTTTGTGTGTTTCAGTGTCTGTCTTCTTGGCCGAGTTAATTCAGATTTTCGAATTAATTAATTAATAATTAATTTCTGCTTTCTGAAAATACAACTTTGCAGTCCTTTTGTAGTTCACACTTCGTGCCCCTTGGACAGGGATGCTAAGCCAAGTGTGCTTCCTGGATGGTTATTAACCACCAAGACACTTTCTCCACTCCCCTCCTCACACATCAGTCAAATCACATCTTGAAAAACCTACAAGAAGAAGTTAGTTTATCAAAAACCAGGAAGCTCATTAATTAAAAGATTGCCTACTACCTCACAAGCAGTAAGGCACAGAAGGGCAGAGCTCGTCTCTTTTCTTTTTGCTCCATCCAAGAAGCAGGAAGACAAAAAGGGTGGTGTTATTTCCACTCCCAAACCCAGCAATTAACAAGAGGAGCTAAACCAAGGCACACAGGTATCGTGTGTCCACGTAGCTCTTCCTTATCACCACACTTACTCTAGAAAACTGCAACCACAGCTTCACCTGCTTGGATCCCCCCTGAGATCCCCATGACAGGAACTTCTGAAGCAGTAATAAAAATCTGTAGGATTTCAAATAGATGGTTAACCTCATTCCAAGTCGAAAGTGCAAAAATTCAGGACTGATAATGCCACGGATTCTCCAGAAGGGATCTCGGCGGGCTAAACAAGCTCCTGGTTTCCTACGCTGCTCTCTGCAAGAAGCCTGACAAAGAGCTAGCAAAGGCAAGTCACTCCACACCACAGGCACACCCCAGATTCCAGACATGGGTGCTGGTGAGGCAGCTGAGAATTACAGATTTACACACAACACAAACTGGCATAAGGAACAGACAAAAATCTTCTGTTGATGTTGCTGTTCTCGTTTCTCATGTAACGCAGTTTTCATTCCCTAAAGCCAATGTGCTAATTGCCAACTGAAAATAAGTCATCTCAGCATCTTACTTGAAAAAAATACCAATAGTTCTTGGGCTCAACTGGAAAATTCAGGAAGCCATATCTGGGCAGTGAAAGCACCTAACTATTTCTGTATCTTGCTCAGCACATTTCTAAACGAACTGCTTGAAAATGATGAGTTCTCTAGAAACAGTTTGGAAGTGGAGAAAGTTTTTTAATAAGCTGGAAGAAGTTTAGGGTCACGAGATGACTGGTCTTAGAATTAGGACTGGACTGAATTAGGAGCATCCTTTCTTGGACAAGGAGTTCAGAAGAAGGCTGAGGATTTTGCAATTGAGAGACGAAACAGGAAAGAACACCAGGGTCAGGGACTGAAAACTGGTTCCCTATGTAACCTCAGGCAGAGTTGCTTAGGGCTAATTTTTCAGAACTGTTGAGCTTCAAGAATTTCAAATTTTACTCAATTTCCTTCCAATCAGGTGCTTCTGGAATGGGATTTCTAAAAAGTGTACCAAATGAGAATTTGCAACCTTGCCACTGGAACGTAGCCCACTGAAAAGACCGCCTACTCAGCACTGCTTAACAGAGAGAAAAACGTAAATCTAGCAGCATTTCTGGACTCTACCTTTGGAGAAAGAACTTTCCACTGTCGCAGGTGTCTCCTTGTAAGTAGTTCCAGAAGGTGAGCAGATGCAGAGAGATGGTAACACTTGCTGGAGGGGCAGTGCCATCACCTCCTGTCAGTGCCAAGACTTCTGACACTCCTCTCAGAGTGGGAATGAGGGAAGGGAAGAAGACAAATATAAAGTACACCACAAAACACTATGTAAAGATATTACAGGCTGCATTTGTGCTGGATATTTACAGTCACAGAGCTGGAATGATGTCCATAAAAGTATTATTTTAAAATAATATCTCATTTATTCTTCTCAGATTCTGCTAAGCAGACAAGTTGGGGTGGTCTATGGCAAAAAAACCCCACTGTAGCTAAAGCACTGCAAGCAAGTGCTGAACGTTCTATAAAAACATAAACAGTTTTTGCCCGCAAATCTCCTCTCAGATTTCACATCTTTCACATCTCAGTTCCCAAGATACTAGAACTTCCTCAGTTCTGTGGTTACCTAGAGTTTTCTCATGGAAACAAGCACCAAATACATCATGAAGAAAACAAACAATAGGCAAAAATCCCCTAAAAACAGCCCTTCAGCTTATCACTCCCTTATTCTTCCCATTCAGGCTCAGAGCCAAAAGACACTCCAGCCACAGCCAAGCAGATCAGTGGTAAACGGCGTTAGCTGTTAGCAGAGGAAAAATCTTCAAATCAACAGTTCTTAGATGTGTAATTTTTTTCCTTGATAAAAATTAAAGAGGGGCGAAGGCAAGTGACCTCTTGATCTCCTCCCTTCATTAATTAATAATACAGGCAACAACCTGCAAATGAAAAGGGACAGTTTGTCTGACCCCATGGGAAACCCCTCGACTACAGCATGAGGCTTCTCTCCCTTTTGTCACAGGCCTGCCCCGGGTCGGGGGTGGTATGGCAGAAATGAAATCCCCCACGGTGACAAAAACCTCATGTCATCTGTCGAGGGCGTGTGCTCTCCCAGTGCACTCTGTGGTGGACAACTGGCTGCAGAGGCACTCGCCTGAAGCGCCTTGCTGAATATGAAAGAGGAGGATATTCCATTTCAGTCCTTGCAACTGTTAAGGAGTTCCAGTGAAATGGTGAAGACCTGTCAGGCCAAAACGTGCTGCACTTAGGGAGCTTGTATATTATCTGCCTCTAGCTGTCTTCTGAGGATGATAGTTAGCATGCTTTTCACAAAGGTCTCAAATTGATAAATAAAAATAATTTCCTATCTGGAAGGGGCGAGGTGCAGGGAGGTTAAGTGAGCAATCCAGACTCTACCAGCATGGCAATGGGAGAGTCAGGGACAGAATCCAAATCAGCTGATTACAGTCCTGTGATCCCAGCACTAAATGGGTGTCTTCCTGTATTTACAATCCTCTTTCTCAGAGAAGTACAAGGTATACCTCAAAGAGTGACTGAACTGATCTGGGAGCCCCTGCTGAAGGAGCTTGTGCAGATGTGCAGAGAAGGTATTTTCAGTTACAGCCTTTCCAGGGCTTCTTCCAGAGGACAGAGACCTTACCTCCTTGTTTGGCTCTTCTTGATTTTTAATTTAACCTGAAGGACTTGAATCATTGTTTCTCAGCAATAAACTGGTTTCCTTAAAAGGACTAATCAAACTTTGATGCAGCCCTTGTGCAATGGAATGATTGATAAGATACATTAAAGGTCAGGTGTGAAGCAAAACCGAAGGTAAGGGCAAAAGCTCCTATGCAGTTCAAATGGAATGACGACAGAGTTCTCCGTGTGTATTTTTCCCCATTGCTCTCTCTCATATTTAATGCATTTGTGTGGTTACCTCGGTATCCAGGAGGGCCAATGGTAACCTCTGACATGCTTTGCTCAGCTTCTCTTCCTTTGCCAGTATCGCTGTGAAAGAACCACGTTTCTCAGGCTCACTGCAGTGCACCCTCACATCGGTGCTTCACCAGGTGACAGCAGCACAGTTTCCACTGTCAGGTGGACAGGTGAAAGCAACCAGGACATGTTTGCTACCCACACCATCAAGAACTAAAACCTTGAACTCATCAACCAGGCAGTCACCCAGACCAAGAACCTAACAAGATTCAAAAAGGGATTAGAAATGCACACAAATACAGTCCACCAAAGAATCCTAGCCAAGCAGGCACCCAGGACACCTCCATCCTAACCCTTCCCATACCAATGCTGCTCAGATCTACTTAACCTGGCAGAAAGGCTGCAGGGCCTCAGCCCCAGCTCTGCCCAGTCAGCCCTGTGTCATACACCCACCCCTAGATGGGATGAAAGTGATGTCTTAGATGGCAAGAGCTTAGAGATGGGCAAAGAAGAGAGGCTGTCCTGCAGGCATGCAGGAGTTACCAGGTGTGTGGGAAGTAGCTCACAGCAATGTTTGGCTGATGGTGCAGAACTGAGTCTTGCACTGGAATATTTATGTCCTCAGCAACACCTGCTTTATTAATCCCAAAAATCTTCAGCAGCAAAGATGCTGCAGCCTCCCTGTGCAGCCTGTTCTAGGACTTAAATCTCACTACTGCTGGAAAGCGTTCTTAAATTTATATTGATAAACTTCTGAAGAACATAATAAACTGTGTGATGATCTCTGAAGTGAGCTATCATGTGGGGGAATGGAGAAAACAGCAGTTTCCTGTGGTACAGTCTTTACACTGTCCCCTGGGCCACCCAGGCCGAGTCACATCAGGCTGTAACAGCAGAGGAGGTGACCTTCAGCCCTACTCTAACACGGCAGTTCTTAAGCTTCCACAAAAATAAAACGCTCACACCGACTGCCAGACAGCAGGTCAGTTTTTCCAGCTGATCCTCTGTCTTATTATGTAAGATACACTGTTTGATTATTGCTCTCTGCTAACCTCTGCATAAATTAGCCATTAAGGGCTAGAGCAGAAATTATTACTGAAAATTCAATCAGTGTTTAACTATTTTTTAATATATCATCATGTGTAGGTCAAATAGGCTTGAGCCTATTGGAAAAGATTTCATTAATGAACTCCAGACAACCTAACAACAACAACATAGAAAAGGAGCAGTGGTCCAGGAGATGGGAGGGATGGGGAAAATGAAGCCTCAAGTTCTCAACTTCAGCACTCACAAACAGTGTATTTAGGAGGGGACATCATCCATTATTTCACCTACAAAGGAGGTTTTATCTTCTAGATGGTTTCATCTCTACTCTGCTTTGACTGACCAGTGTTCCAAAGCTCTTGTTTATGTGGCACTAGTGGCGAGGCCAGAGCAGGTGATCCACACCCTTCCCTCTGCCACAGAAACACATCACTTCAGCAGGGTGTGATGCTCACCGTCACAATCCACCCTGCAGAAAACGCTGCCTGTTGGTACTATCCAAGGTCTGAGTTTTGGGGAACCGCTGACACTCTGGTCTGTGACTTTGCTTGGGGCACACTCAGGCAGTGTAGTATCAGGCAAGGAAATGTCTTATACCATACAAATATTACAGGATGGATCCACTCCAAAATCAGACTAATGCCTTAGAGGGAAAACATGCCAACAAGTGGGTTTCAAGTACTAGAAACTGAAAGGGGCTCACAGAAAACCCCACAGGTCAAAGGACACATGTTAATTCAGCACTTGATTCAGTCCTGTAACACAGTCCCCAGTCTGTCACACAATGCTGGATTTGAAGGCAGGACCTAGGAGACTCTGATAGAGTAACAGAATCATTTTGTTTGGAAGAGACTATTAAGATCATCAAGTCCAACCGTTAACCCAGCACTGCCAGGTCCCACTAACCCATGTCCCTCAGCACCACATCTCCACAGCTTTTCAGTCCCTCCAGGGATGGGGACTCCACCACCACCCTGGGCAGCCTGGGCCAGAGCTTGACGACCCTTTCAGGAAACAAATTTTTCCCGATACCCAATCTAAACTTCTCCTGGTGCAATTTAAGGTTGTCTCCTCTTGTCCTATTGCTTGCTACCTGGGAGAACAGACTGACCTCCACCTCACTCCAACCTCCTTTCAGGTAGCTGTAGAGAGCAATAGGTTCATTGCAAGGCTATAGCTGTGCCAACCTTAACTTCACCTTGGGGCAAACCACGTGAAGCCCTTGGTGCATTACACAGACTCACACTGCTCCTACTCCTGCCTCCAAAACCCTGCCTCAGCAAGGTCGAGTCAAAGAAACAGAATCTAGGGAAGCTGTAAGGCTGCCTGCAGCCAGCAGGGTCTATAAGAAGGCCCTTATCACTGTACCTCTCTTCTAGCCTCTCTATACATCTGCATCTGACAAGAAGGTATAGAAAAGATGGAGCCAGACTCTTCCAGAAGACGTACAGTGAAAAGTAACAGACATAAACTGAAACACAGGGAATTCTAAGTAGATATTTGTTTTTCTCATGACGATGGTCAAACACTGAAATGTCAGAGGTGGTAGGATCTCCATTTCTGGAGATACTGTTAATTTAACTGATCCAAGTTCTAGGTAACCTACTATAAATTGGTCTTGCTTTGAGCAGCAAGTTGGACTTGATAACCTCCACAGGTCACTTCCATCCTAAATTCTATGATTTTTTCCTGGGTATATTTGGGACCGTACCATAGGGTATGAGTAACAACATGACCCACCAAATACCCACAGAGGTCAGCACCCCCACTGGAGAACTTTACACTCAGAAACCTTCTCCAGTGCCCTCTACGAACATGTCATCCACTGTGCTCTCAATGTCTTCAGAGAGACACTAGACATATCCTGCTGTGCTCAACAGAGCAGGACCCTGTGACTACGGACAACTGGTTCCACAGTGAACCTTCTAGAACATGATGCACTGGAAGAAAGATTACTGGGGAGAGAAATCAGAAGAAAAACTATCGAATGAGATGCATTTTGAGATCCTATCTAACAGGCTATGGCTTCAGCTAGAAGGACAATTTTAAAGCACTCAATCTTAGGGAGCAGCGTGAGAGTCTGGGAGTACATACATACACTGGAATAGTTATGATATTTAAATTGGATGATTTAAAGTGATATGTACTGATGCCCAAAGGTATTTTTGGGCCTATAATTTCTTCACTGTCTGTTTCCATGTCGCTGTTTTGCCAACTACTGCCAATCTGTTTAGAAATACCAGGGAAGGCGAAATCTGGAGGTGTACCAGCGTGTGAGCGTCCACTCCAAAACCCCTGTAAAAATATCCTTCGGGAATGGCAATCGGCCAGAAGTGCAGTTTGAAGCCAGCTAAGATACAAATAAATATCCACGGCAGCTAAGGATTTTGGATTTAATGCCATTCTGCTAATGCAGATAAATATTCCGATTTCCTTGGCTTCTGTAGACTAAACCCACTTTAAAAGAGAAATCCCTAAAATACCATTCAAATAACACTGCCACCGCTGGTAGGGGATTTGAGGGAGGCAGAACAGGGGTGTTACCCTCACTCTTAAAGGCCAGGATGAAATCTCTGCAATTCAAATGCCTACCTCAGAAAGCAGATGCAGGAAGATTCACACTCCCCAAGGGACTCTGGATCACTGCTGCCTCCGGGCAGAGGGATGGGTCTGCCTGTACCACACCGTTGGGCACCGTGCTGTATTTTTACCTACGGCACTGCATTTCATTAGCAGGTAAAACACCTCTCACTTATTTTGACATTTCTGCAATGAACAATATAACTCAAAGTTAAGATTTTACTACTGTTACTTCCACCCACTGTGCAGCCTTCTCTGGGTTAAGGCAAATGTTCACGTGGTACAAGCCCCAGGCCCAAAATTGAGTGTGACCAACTCCAAAGTGATGATTACCTTCACAAGGCTCCATTTACACAAGAGGTGAGACATCCAGAGCTGAGTTAGGCTTAACCATGCTATCATAGCTGATAACCAGGTCACAGCAGCAGATCCACATCACCACCAGCAGCTCTCTCCTCTCCCGCTGACCGAGAGGCAATAATTACCCTGTCTCCACCACAAACTGCAGTCACGTCCCAGGCAGAAGGGACCTCAGAGGAAGTAGAACGAAAGAAAATTGTTTCCCTTTCTTCGCACATTCACAAGCAAAAGGGTAACTCTGTTCTACAGCCCATGACTAAAACTCCTTGCAGCTAACCACACCAGCAGAGGTTCTCACGCCAGCTGAATGCTAGCCGAGGCTGCAACGGTGGGACCACTGATAAGTCACTTCACTCAGATACGTCAGGAGCCTAATTCACATGCTCCAGAACATGTAGTCTTAAATTGTTTTCAATACACCTTCAGACTTCATGGAAGGAAATGAGCAAGATGACAGATGGAATAGTTGTTTTTCCTTCTTTTCACAAAACAGCTCTCAGGCTGCATTATCTCACTGCTTCTTATTTCTTCTGTGCCATACTTTAATTTCTGTAAGTCTATGTAGACTGGACATCTTGCACTTTCTCTCCCCTCTTCTGACTGTAGTTTCTGTAAAGGGGTAAGAAAGGGGGGCAAGTAGCTCCTAAACAACGCCAGACATTTCACTTGTGGCTGGCCAAAAAGGAGGAAGAGGAAAGGAATGGGAAGAGGAAGAGCAGTCACTTGGCAGTGATAGACCAGGGTCTTCTCTACAGTCTTCCAGCGGCCTTAAGCAAATACTTTCCTTTATACATTGCTATACATCTAGGTAATACTAAATTGAGCAGGTTTCTGGCAAAACTTCCAAAGTACCAGGCTTAGCTACCACTATACAGGTTTGAGGCATCAAAGCAGTCTGGAATTCAAGGTGTTCAGCTCTCTGGAGACATCAAACATAAATTTAAGAAGGCAAATGAAGATAAACAGAATCAGCACATTTATGATCCCCAGTTAAGAAGCTACCTTCAGTGTAAGAGCTATTGGAATAGCTCTACCCGTTCAGCTTGTCAGCCTCCCTGTCTGTTAAAACATACACCAGCGACCACAGCGGGCAGTACATTTGTTCCCTTCGTTAAAATAAACTTACCCCGAGCTGAGTTTTTGTACCATCCTGATAACTCTCACTCAAATGAGAATTACGTGAAGACACACAGACCACAAGTTTCACCTTTGTGAAGAAAAATGTTTACAAATGGACGTAAAATAGTTTCTTAGAGCAGTTACTTCTTTACAAAAAGTGCACAAGCAGGTATGTGTTCCAGCAGGAAGGCAGTCATCCCTCCTGGAATCTCTCTCAGTCTTGGCGACTTTGCTGCAACAAAGTTTTTACACCATCTCAGTGCTTGTTATCTCTGGCGGAAAGAGCGTGCCCAGAGTTTGCCAACCAAGAAAACCTAAACGCTGCACTGAAGGGACAGCAACGACGGCAACGGGGAGTTTGCACCTGACCCAACAGCAGGAGACTAATTTAACCCGCCCTCTTGTTTCCGGCCAAGTTCCCAGTGCTCATCTCCATTCCAATACTCTGTTCACCATTACCAAACTGCTTGATGGCAATCCCTTAGAGAATCAGGCCTAACCCAGGAATGGTTAGACAGGCGGATGGCCTACGTCACTAGCAACAACGAGGAGTTTTCGGCTGCTATTGGCTTCAAAGGGAGCCCATTCCAGTTATTCTCTTCCTGTGAGTCTGGACGTGACTCATGCAAAGACAGCCAAGACCATCCCACTGAGCCTTCAGATTAAAAATAACGACAAGGCAAAAATTGGGAAATGTTTAACCTGTGAAAAGCATCTGGCCTTAAGATATTGGAAAGGGAAATCACATAAGGTCCATCTGGCACAGGGAAGAACTCGGCTTCACCCAGAGGGCAAGCAGCCTGGCTCCCTGGTGGCCCATCACCTGGGGCCCGCAGAGCCCTTGGCACCTTCCTTCCCCACACCCCACCAGGCTCCCTGTGCCC
>WTSP01016653.1:0-10031 GCA_025331215.1 Actenoides lindsayi | reverse complement strand
TTACACCTGTTGCCCCTTGTCCTATCATTGGACATAACAGAGAAGAGCCTGGCTCCATCCTCCTGACACTCGCCCTTAATGTATTTATAAACATTAATGAGGTCACCCCTCAGTCTCCTCTTCTCCAAGCTAAAGAGATCCAGGTCCCTCAGCCTTTCATCATAAGGGATATGCTCCACTCCCTTAATCATCTTTGTGACACTGTGCTGGACTCTTTCAAGCAGTTCCCTGTCCTTGAACTGAAGGGCCCAGAACTGAACACAATATTCCAGATGAGGTCTCACAAGGGCAGAGTAGAGGGGGAGGAGAACCTCTCAAGACCAACTAACCACACCCCTTCTAATACACTCCAGGATGTCATTGATCTTCTTGGCTATGAAGGCACATTGCTGGCTCATGGTCATCCTGCTGTCCACCAGGACCCCCAGATCTCTTTCCCCTATGCTACTCTCTAACAAGTCAATCCCCAACCTATCAACAAAAAGCACATCAAGTAAATCTAGCCTGGAATAGAGTACTATGTAGACAAGAGGAGAAATAATAACACTTTTCATGTTATCTTCTACAACATTCTCAAAAGCAAGCTAAGGTAAAATGACCTGGGTGAAATGACCTGGGTGAAATCCTTGTCAGACAGAAAAATCATCATGAACCAAAGTCAGAGACTACTTACTAGGAAGTTACACCCATAGTTAAACTTGACACATCTATCAAGCACAGTTCCTCCAGGGTTCAGCACTGAGTACTAACCTGCTTTTGTCCTATCATCCTTGTGATTAATATGTATAGAGATTGAATTTTTAGCTGGTAAAGATGGAAGGCACTGGACTGAAATCCTATGTAACCCTGATATACTGAAAAAGTGTCCTGACAGCTTAGAACAAAATTCAGAAAAATACTGCACTTTAATAGGAATGATTAGTGTTATGAGCATCAAATGAGGGAAAAAAATCTTCAGAAACAGTTCTTCAAGACTACAGGAATCTGAAAGAACCACAAGTCACACAAAAGCCAACTATATAGTCTGCAGGGCACATGAACTAATCTTTCTGCTATCCTCAGATTATTTAATTTCTCATCAAGAGTTGTGCATGCAGTTTTAGGCACCATAGTGAACCACTCGAAGTCCAAAAGAAAGCAACAGAAGTAATGACTAAAGGACTGTAAAAAGTGGCTCAAGAGAAAAAGGTGAAGAGACAGAGATTTTTGAACCAAAAAAGAAAAAGCAGAATTCCACAGTAGTAGTTTTAAAATACATAAATGGTACCTGCAAAGAGAAAGAGAACAAATTGTTCAATTCCACTAACCCTGGGAAATTGTCAAGATCTAGAATCTGCATAAAAGAAAATTTTATTCAGACAACAAGAAAAGTTTTCTAGAGGGTAAGACAGTAAAACATTGGAAAAAGATATCTTAAGAAGCCCGTGGAATTGAAAGTTTCTGAAAGACAAGTTAGACAAACTTCAGTAAAAATGGTCTACATAAATTTTTGGGCTGAAGGGTAAATAAAACACACTTTTATTGTGCTTTCCTGACATATTTTCTATGATTCTAGGAAATCAAATTTCTTTTCCCCTCATCTGTCATTTGGCTCCACCAAGAACAAACTCTTCATTCATGGAAAACACTTTGTGCCCTGTAGGTTCTACCTCAGTATTTGTAGTGTTGGCTAGAGCTGTGCTATAGTGTGAGAAAATCAGAATAACATAGCTGGTTTTCATACAGCTCCTTTAATTTGTGTATCATGGAGCCTTTGACAAAGGAATCATCATTGTTTTCATAGGCAAGATATGAAAGTGATGAAACTTGCCCAAAGTCAATCACAGAGACAATCACAGAGGGACATCATGTCTCTCAAGTTCTTGTATCATCCTCTGTGTAATATAATAGATAAACTGGTTCATTCACTGACACATTCATTTGATTTTTGCTGTTTATCTTTAAATTCCATAATTGGACATTTTTTAAATATCATCTCACATTTACGCCCTATCATAAGCATACAAAGAAGACCTTGAGCAACCTAATTTTTCTTGGAATTTGGCATTGCTTCTAGAATGGCAAGGTGGACCAGACCACTAGGAGTATTCATCTGGCAACTTAAATTATTTGATACTCTGTGCCTTTCTAATGAGATAACTCCTACATACAGACTCTTAAGTAATAATACCTTGAATGTACCTCATGGACCTGGTTGAAGATAGTTTAGAGTGAAGTGGATGGCAGTCACATACACATCACTATAAGCAGAGTGGGAGAAGATGTGTCAGAAAAATAAGGATGAGCTCCAGCACAAACACACCCTCATCTTTCTTTTTGGATGATCTGGAGTTCATCCTGCCTGCAGAGCGATTAGATGACACCATGTCTATCTAGACCAAACATAGGTGAGACATGCTTGTTTGTAGAATAAACTAGTGTTGGTTAGCAAACTCTCATTTTGTCTCACTTTGTCTCACGACTTGGTACTGTTATTCTACACTTAACATTTCCTCACTACACCAAACACAATGTTCTGGCTGGGATCCAAAGAGTTACTGGACCTGGCCAAGTAAGGTTGCATACAGACTGCTGCTGAGCCAGGACCTGAACATGAGTCTCCAGTGACAAACTGCTAACATTGAGCTGAGTTTGTATCGATATATTCTTTTCACTTCAATCCTTCTTCTCCCTCTGCCCTCTTTCAACACTTTGTGTTTTTTCCTTCATTTTATCTGGGCTATGCTTATACAGAGCTTATTCCAGTATTAACTCAAGTTATAAGTATTACTTATTCAAGTACCAAAAATATGCATGTAGTAAGGGGGAAAAAAAAAAAAAAAAAAAAAAGAGAGAGAAAGAAAAAAAAAATAAAGCAGAAATAACAAGAACTGCAAGAATAAATGTCATCTTTTACTTCCCCTTAAAAACTGTCCCTAACAACTTGGTGCGTTTCTGAAGCATTTCTCATCTCTAATTTGACTTGAAAATGTGTTGTGCAGAACACCTGAATGATGTCATTAAGAAAGATGCTCACAAGGTATTGGGTATGTTTCAAGCAAATAAAACTTTTATGAATTATAAAGGGGGTAAAAATATAGTCTATTCTTGGTTTAACTTTTTAGTATTGACAAACAACCATTATTTACAGTGAGTAAAATACACACAGTACATCGTTACAAACCTTCTATTGCCTATACAAGCAGCCAAAATGTCTTCTCTCAGATGATGCCTGCTTAAAATCCACCCTGCCAATTTTTTAGCTGTGGTCAATTAAACATTGCTCTGCCATGGGAGGCTCACCATTACTCACAGACGCTCAGCCGACTGCAAAACAAAAGCAGACTGTCACAGACTTGTAGTTGTCTGACAACCTGCTCTGCACAGCTGCACGCTGAGAATGCAGCACTGAGCACAGTCCAGTTCAGCTCCTGCGATGTCTAATTACTTTTGTACTGTTATCATAAAGATGTCATCCTCTCTATAATTAAATCTGTGCATAATTAAATAGTCACTGCTTTACTATTTACAAAAGCAGTTAATTTAATTTCTCATGATACTGTTCTCCAAAAGTATTTTGATGATTTGACATATTTTAATTAGCTTCAAAATAGTATTCTTGTATCAGCTCTGCCAGAAAGAATTTCTTGCATTTAGAACAATGGCAACTACCTGGGTTTGCAAGGGATCAATGTTTATCCATCCTGTACATTCCCAGAATATCAAAGATGTCCATTTAATTCTTTTACAGGCTGCCATTATGTACTGTACTATATCCTTCAGAAAAACCATACTCAGTGTTTTCTTCATCTGCAATTGTTCCTACCAGACTTCGCCAAAGATTCACAGCCCTGTTTCTTACCTTTCTAAAATACATCTGGTAGGTCACTGATGCCTTTAGATTGAGCCAATCCACCTATGGCAAAGGCAAAGCAAAACTGCAGCTTCAAAATGACCTGACTGGAACATCAGCTGTCCATTGTCACCCCAGATCAATGCCTGAAAATGGCAGAGAAAAGTCAGGGCTATGACCAGCAAGAAAGCTAATAGTGTGAGCACATACAGGGCATTGATCTGGGCTTCTATACAGATGACCACATCATGCACATGTAAGCAGAACTGAAACATAATGTTCAAGTCAGACATGGGTATAGCAACCATCCGCTGATGTCACAATCTCTCCCCCTGAAGAGGCTTTGTGGTTTATTACTGCCTGAAGATTATCTTGGTCACAGACATTGAGGTTGATTTGGAGTGACAACATACCTAAAGAGATGAAAGCAGTATCCTACTAACACTTCCTTTCCGTGTGTTCCCTATCCATGCCCCTGCATGCAAATGTTTTGCTCTCCCTGACATTACAGTCAGCCAGTTTGTTGGAATGCTTTGGGCTTTCCTACAGTGGGAAACCACTGTGGGCTTCCCAGCCTGGGCACTGTTACATTCTACATGAGATGCTCTGGAGTGATATAAGAAAGTGCTCTTGGGCAGCTGAGTGCCTCCTTCTATACACGGTGGCAGAGTTGGGAGGACTGTGTCTCTGTGCATTGCAGTCACTAAAGATACTAAGTCAGAGTGCTTATATGTAGGTCACAGTAACTGGAAAAGAGTAACTTTCACTGGGACCTTTTCTCAAATACTAGGCCTCTTCCATTGGTAAATGTCCCCATTTCTGTTACTAGTAATCGGAAGAGATATTAAACTAGGATCTCAAAAAGAAAATTCATAAGGCAGTAATTACACGTCTGAGAAATGATGTCTATCATGTACCAGTACGCAAGGCTGTACACTCAGTGCTGACCAACCTGATACAGCAACACAATTCGGGGAGCAATAAGCAGATTCTACCCAGAAGTGCACATGTAGTGCTCCATCCTATAGTCAAGAGATACCCACAGTACCCATTCACAAGGATTCCCAGCACTAAGGACTGCTGCAAAGCTGCCTGCTACTGACAGAGCAACCCAGCTCGTAGCTGTCATGGACATCTTGCTACTTCAACACCTAAAGCCCTGTGACAAGGATGCCATGTCCCCATCAAGAGTATTCATGAGTATATGTTGACAAGTAACTATCACAGAACCAAAGGAACAGGAA
Source organism: Actenoides lindsayi (assembly GCA_025331215.1). Classification (NCBI taxonomy): domain Eukaryota; kingdom Metazoa; phylum Chordata; class Aves; order Coraciiformes; family Alcedinidae; genus Actenoides; species Actenoides lindsayi. Next base: position 4,955 of record WTSP01016653.1, on the reverse strand, counting down.
AAAAATTTCAACAAGGTATTTGACCTCCCATCTCTCCCTGCCTCAGCAGTAAAATAAACACACAAAAAAAAATTTAAAAAAATTCAAATCCTTTTTCTTATGCTATCTTCAGCTGACCAAGTTCATGACAGAACAAAAATTTTTAACTTTGAGGATCAAATTCCAGAGCATTCATACACAGAGTTTTTTGCATTTTTTTTTTTTAATGGAAGGAGGAGCAGCAGCTATAGTGCAGTCCTAACCACTCATCAAGATACGTTAGACAGGATCATTCTCCCCTCCTCCTCCATCAACTGTTCTAAATGTTTCTAAACAATGCAAATGGACTGTTCTGACTAAAGAAGACAGATAGGGTACAATCTAGCACTTGGCACACTGGCTTGCTGACTTTGCAATGACTCTTGGGCCTCAGTTGCAAACAGTGAAAAACAGTAGTTTAATTTAGTGGAACATGTGTTTGCAGTTTCCTTTTTTATTGCCATGGAATTCTGACTCAATAAAATTAAGGCAAGATTTTCTATCCTTTTAGGCCATGGAAATTAGATTTAGGCTCTTAAATAAGTGCTCTGGTGCACTCACAAATTTTGCTCCAGTCAAACTACACATGTGCAGAACATATTGACCACTGGAAACTTTCGTTTGAATACTTCTACCCTTCACGCTGCAGCCATTTCTGCACATGCCTAACAGGATTTCAGTTTAGTCAAAAGAGCTAAATTAAGCATCTAGGTAAATAAAAGCCAGCTTGTGTTAGCACTTAGGAGACCAGTTTTGGTCAGAGCAGAGATTATAATCACTGTTGCCAGATTCTCAGAATTTTGTTGCACATCTCAGGAATAATCTGATTTACAAAATGTCCTAAATTCTTGATTTCCCAAAAATCTTAACTTTCATTGCATCCTAACTTTTTTTTTTTAAGAAAATATTAGTCTTTGAAATAAAAAATGTTACATAAATCACTCAAATATTGTTAATTTCTCAAACATTTCCCTTAGTCCCAATATTTTAGAGGTTTAGACACACTTCTGTAAATACAAAGACTTGGCAATACTATAAAGAGCCTTCAAAACTGAAAAAAACCCAACAAAAAATAGAACAACAGCAATGGAAACTGCAGGTTGATTTTGGAGCTGTTATGGGAAGCAGTCCTCTGAGGAAAATGAAAATAATAGTTAAGACATATATTCACAGAATCAGAGTATGATAAGGATTGGAAGGGACCTCTGGAGATCATCTAGGCCAACCCCTCTGCTAAAGCATCGTCACACAGAGCAGAGTACCCAGGATCACACTGTCCAGGTAGATTTGGAATCTCTCCAGAGAAGGAGACTCCACAACCTCTCTTGGCAGCCTGTTCCAATGCTCTGTCACCCTCACAGGAAAGAAGTTTTTAGTTATGTTTACATGGAAATTCTTTTGTTCCAGTTTGTGCCTGTTGCCCCTTGTTCTATTGCTAGGAAGCACTGAAAAGAGTCTGGCCTCATCCTCCTGACACCCACCCTTTAGATATTGATGAGCATTGATAAGATCCCTTCTTATTCTGCACTTCTCCAGGCTAAACAGACTCAGGTCTCTCAGCCATTCCTTGTTAGTGATGCTGTGGTCCCCTATCAATCCTGCTTTCTTTCACACTGAGGTATATTTGGGTGTAACTCCAGATAAATCAACAGAGTTCTTAGAGCTTTATTTCAAGTGGAGACAGGAGCTGATTCACATCCTAGTCCACTGGGCAGGAAAAACCATCAGAGGTAAACAGGAAAACAAAGTTAATACCCCAGCAGTCTGACCTACCAAAGCAAGAACAACACATTCTAACCAAAGTTAACTTGTTTCCATAAGAAATCCTTGGGGCTGATGACTTTAGTTAGATGTTTCACCTAGTCTTGCTAATTAAACTTGGAGTTCCTATCTCAGTTCCTGACAGAAGTCATATTTGGAATACACACGTTTTTTGAGTTTGCCATCAAGAAGAAACATGGTCCAAAAACGGAAGCATAACCCTGCATTTCAGGAGACACAGTTTAGTGTTCTCAAAGCACACAGTGTTCAGAGAGGTTGGAACCAGGTGATTCTGAGAGGGGGTGTTACTGTTGAAATTAAGCAAAAAAGAGTATTTAGACTTCAGCTGGCAATACTAACCTTCCTAATTCACTCTGATGGGCCTTTCTGCAATTTTTCAGACAGGTTTAAGAAAATAATTTGGCAAACAAGCATATGCAAGTATTAGGAGTGTTCAGCATTCTTCCAGGGAACAATTTTTCAAGCAGTTTTATAATGTGGGATCTCATATAACTATCTCACATATATGTTTTGCAGAGATCTAGTCATGCTATGTTCTGCTATTAATAAAAAAAAAAGAAAACCAGATATTTTTGAATACAAGTCACCTTACCATTATTTAATATTTATTTTTGGATAAGATCAATACTTTTTTCACGAGTGTTCCTTTCTCTCTAATCTCTCCCTAGAGAGGACTCTATGTGTTTCTTGTAGTCCCACTTGAGGAAGTCATCCTTTAATTCAAAGAGAAAGGATGTGTTGTGTCAGTCTTTAAGACCCAGACCCCCAACCACAATAAGTGACATTACCATACATGTATTTGCACTCTTGAAAAGGCACTGAACAAGCCAGTCCACATTGACTGAACAAACACAGCGGGAACACAGGGAGATGTACTCACTGGTAAGATGGAGAAAAAAAAAAAAAAGCCTAAGAGAACAACTTGTGGTGAAGGGAAAGGGGATATATTCCTCCATAAAACAAACTGTCTCAATACTGTAAAAGACCCTCAAGTCAGTTTGAGAATCATGTCTCTCTTCTCCTTAGCTAAGTAATTGTTGCTCTTAAGTGTCTGTTCTCTTTTCAAGGTGTTCAAGGGCCCTTTTGAAACCTACCTTGAAAGGCAGCCAACAAGTGTCTGCCACTCTGCAGAGGATCTGCAGTTGAATACCAATTGATTTCACTATGTAATAATCTAAGGTTTGATCTGTACATCCAGTTACTTTCTTTGATAAGGTAGACATCATGAAGACTGTGACTAGTTAATATGAATTATCTTTGGCATCCAAATGGCACAACATCACATATACTACCAGAGCTCTGGAAGACCAGATATCTTCTGTTCAACTCATAGTTATAGCGTAGATCAAACCAGCAGAACCTTTTCCCTTCAATAACCATAGGGCTGCAACATCTAGCAGACTGTAGAGAAGACCTTTTAAGCATAAAGAACAGTGAACTGTATCTCAGGGGCAGAGTAGAAAGTCCTTTGGCTACCTTTGCTGCTTAATTGTATCATGGAAGCTTGCTTGCATTAGCAGTGAACTCAGTATTTTGCCGTAATACTCATCTAAGAGATAAAAAAGTGCTATGCTGAGAGCTGTGAGCATCTCCTCCTTATGCAAGATCAAGACTTTCTGAAAGACTTCTGCCAATTCAGACAGGGGCAGCTATCACCCAGCCTTTGACAACAACAGAGCAAAAGAAAACAAAACTGAGAAATCTTTTTTCCACTTAAGGCTCAATTTGCATAGGAGCTACATAATGCCTTGAAGCCAGGGTTTGTCTGTGAATAAAAATCCAGATGAAAAAAAAAGAACACAGGGAAGAAACAGAACACTCTTGAGTCAACAGGCCCAATCTAAGCTCACAGACCTTTCTGTGCCTCAGTTTGGTTATCTAAGCATAGTATTTCCTCAGCTCAGAAGGTCATTGCGATAGCTGGGAAAAAGCTTGGGCAGCTAGAGCGAGGTGCATGTAGATGAGTCCTGTTATCTTGAAGCAGTCTTAAACAGGAGTTTAACAGCTCATTTATCATCGTTAATCTTTGTCAGGGACTGCATGGTCTTTTGAATTAAGTTCATTGAATGTTCTGCTAGTATTTGCTCAAAAATCACTAACATACAATTTTGAGTCAGAGTATTGATTCAGTTACACTCTTACTTGCAATTATTGATGAATCAACAATAACTGTTCAGACCAGACTGTGTTCAGATATTAATTATCTTTCATGATTCTGCATGTGTTCATAGAAGAATTGATAGTTAACAGCTGTCTAAATGAAAAATACCATCATCCATTTTGGCAATGATAAATGTAAGATGTTATAATTTGTCAAGACATGGAGAGGAAAAAGGCACTTGACTTCTCCTCTTCTACCAGACACAGGCAGAGCAATGGAAAACTGAATCTTAATAATTGAATCTGTTTGGACAGACACTCAGTGAAGAAAGGCAAATGTATGTCACAGGGCAAATCAAATGAATATCAATAATCAGTATGATTCACCTGGGACCCTTGAAGTAAAGATCTGTAAAAATGTGTTAAACTGAAGAGCTCCTAAGCTGGAAAAATAAATTTTGGAGAGTTAAAATGGAAGAAGGCAGGTGCTCCCAAAATGCAGCTCATCTCAAAATTTCATGCATACAGATCTACCAGTTTTTATTTACCCTGAAAATTCACACACATATCTAAATTTTTAGAGGCACAACAGAGGCAATTCTTGATGAGTGATCAAAAAAGAGAGCAGATCTCTTTAGGAAAGATCATGGAGCGGATCCTCCTGGAGACACTATTGAGGCAGATGAATAACAATGAAGTGATTAGCTGCAACCAGCATGGCTTCACCTAGGGCAAATCATGCCTGACTAACCTGATGGCATTCTATGAGAATGTCACAATATCAATAGACGGGGGAAGAGCAGCCAACGTCATTTACCTGGAACTTGAGCAAAGCCTTCGACACTGTCCAGCATGACATTTTGGTCTCCAAGATGGTGAAATATCGATTTGATGGATGGGCAATTCAGTGGATAAAGAACTGGCTTGATGGCCACTCCCAAAGAGTGGTTGTCAATGGGTTGGTGTCCAAGTGGAAAACAGTGACAAGTGGAGTCCCTCAAGGATCAGTACTGGGACCAGTCTTGTTTAACATCTTTGTCAGCGACATGGACAGT
>WTSP01016648.1:0-10963 GCA_025331215.1 Actenoides lindsayi | reverse complement strand
CTTCTCTTCTCTTCTCTTCTCTTCTCTTCTCTTCTCTTCTCTTCTCTTCTCTTCTCTTCTCTTCTCTTCTCTTTCATAAAAGACAGCATGGGAATAAAAAGATTGCTATAGCAAAACTTTTTCAAGTTTGTATCCCGGTCAAATGGTGATTCTCGTCCAGTGGGAATGGGCTGTGTGATCAGCTGAAAGTGTGATGTTGGTGTATTAAGCACAGGCAGGAAGTGAAATGTGTGAAATTTTCAGTAGAAGGTTCTTATTTCATCTCAGCTTTACTACACCACTTTTAAAGACTCTTTGAAGTTTAGAATGCGAGGATGCTTGTCAGTAGAAATAGTTTATCTTGATGCACTGTGTGCTAGAAATAGATTGACTTCTAAGCTGATGTTATATACTATCTGGTTCCAGTTTCTAAATAAATGTAAGCCTCCTTAAGCATTTGTCCTAATCTGCAGATTTCCTATCTAGCATTGATTACTTCTATACTTGTAGGCTAGGTTTGGTTGAATAAAAGTCGAGATAAAAATGAAACAATGAGGCACCACCCCTACCTCCCCACTTCCAAGCAATAGAATGCTGAAACCCAAGATAAGTTTCATTGGACAACTTGTAATTAGCAAGGTTGGGTGTCAACCTGTATTGAAATATATTCATATGTTAAATGTTTATGAAATACAGCCTTTAATCTCATGGTTCTCTTTTAATCTATCAGAGACCCGATGCTGAAGAGAAGACTTTGAGTGGAGACCTGCGAACCAGTCCTCTACGATCCTCTGCAAAGAAACAGTTGCCTTCTATTCCAAAGAATGCTGTGCCAATAACCAAGCCTGCTTCACCTGCCACGTCATCCCAGTCAACAAATGGAACACATGCTTCTTATGGGCCTTTTTATTTGGAGTATTCCCTCCTTGCAGAATTGTAGGTTTTCAATTTTTTTCCTCTGTTTTAGGTCACTGGGCTTATGCTTCAGTGGGGAAAAAAACCACGCAGGGATCTAGTTCTTGCATGGTGTCTCTGCCATAGTCCTTTATGTAGATGTGCTTCTTTGAATTATGACACTTCTGTCTTGAAGTGAACACATTTAGTGTTTAGGCATCCTGACCAGTTCCCCTAATAGCTTTTTGGTCAGAAATACCGAATTCTTGACACAAGTGCTAAAATAGAATCAAGCAGATGTCAAGTGGGAAGATGGTTATGAGTGCATGGTACTGTCTAATGAAGTTAGCATGTGGGAACTTCCTTCAGTTGTACGTGGAACACTTGAACGCCACCTGATACGGTTTATTAAATGGATATTTGGAAGACTATATCCCTTCCTGTCATTCAGTGATATTTAACATGGAACTTGGGAGGGAAGAGTTAGTGCAATTTAAATAGCTTTCTTGGGATCAGTTGTGTTTGATCTAGTCTAGTATTTGTAGACTATTTGTCTGCAAAACTTTCTAGTTATATAAAGTTACATGAAGGGGTTTGTGCTACAAAGTTGAAGCGACTTCCTCTGTATTAGACATACTGGCTTCCCAAGTATGTAGTGACTTTTGTAATGAAATCCCTGGAGTCCTTATGCAACAGTAAGTCTCAGTTCTGGCATTTAACCATTAAACTGAAAGTGAGAACACTCAAAACATTTTATTTTTTTTTCCTGGGAACTGAACCTAACTTCTTAATTCAAGAAAGATGTTTTTCTTCTGCAGCATGCAAAAATATATTGATGTCATAGTGTAAAATCTTCTGGTTTAACAAATTAATTGTTAGGGAAATAATAATGAATTTTACAGAAATCATAACCAGAGAACCATGTTGTTCTTTTGCTTTACATTTATTGTTTATTTGTGCAAGCATGCAGAGTTCAATTTAATGGATCCATATGCCAAGTAACTAGAAAACCTATGAATTGAATAATTTGGTTTGTCATTTATAGTGTTCAGTAGAATCTGCATATACCACACAACTACAGCTGGTTGTTTAACCAGTTGTTTACAGGGAACTTCTTGCACTCACTGATTAGAAAAATAGCAAAACTAGCCCCTTTTCCCCTGATAGTACTGTTAATTATCATGTAGACTCTTAAAAGGCAAGGGGAGAGGTAGAAAATCTTTTCATAACGCAGTGGTCATTGATGACTGAAAATCATGACTGGATTATTGTCACAAGAAGTGAAATGGCCAAGTGCAAGTTTGAAAAAATGACTTAGTCCATCCTGTTAATGAGATGACTGCAACCACTGGATCCAGGTCTCTAATACACTCTGCTTCCTTTCTGTCCCTTTTATTCTCTCTTCCTTTGTTTTGTTGGTTGCTGGTGTAATTTCTGTTTGGCTTGCAGCATAATCGTAGCTAAAACTGAAAAACTACTTGTTTAAAATTTAAGTTAAAGTTTGATCATCTTTCAGAATTAACTACAATTGACTGCAAATCTGCATTCAAAATTACTTAACTGCATTTCTTTTTTTCTTCTTCTTTACTTTGAAACTGTGGAGATTCAGTAGAACAGTGGAAATTTCAGTGCTGACTTGCATTAAATGCATCTACTGGGGGTAGAAGTGATTCTATTTCTCTATATTTAGTTTTACTATGAGAAATAATGTTTCCTGATAGTAAGTCTGTAAGTGGAGGGGTAGGAAAAGCGAGAGCAAAAGAACATGGTATGACTAGTTTTCTGCCACCTCTTTTTGTGAGCAGTCTGCCCTTGGGAATTGAGTGTCATTTTGTGGAAGAAGTCCTCTGTTAAGCTGTTGCTGTATGTTCTGGGTTTACTGTTGTCAGCTTGCTGTAGATTTAGTGTAGTTGTGGAGCTATTCTAAACACTGATTCTAATTGCAGTACCTTGGTTGTAAAGCAGAAATTGCCAGGTGTCTACGTGCAGCCATCTTACCGATCAGCATTAAGTAAGTTTAAGCTTAACTTCAACACTTTTTTATAGATATACATATTTTAAAACCTTTCACTCAAGCAAACTTTCTTACTTGCAGTGTGGTTTGGTGTAATATTCATAAGACATGGGCTCTACCAGGATGGTGTGTTTAAATTTACTGTCTATATTCCTGATAATTATCCAGATGGAGACTGCCCGGTAAGTGGCTGTGTGTGTCTTGGGCTTCTGTTGTTCTCTGGTGTTTTAAGTATGACATTTTGTTAAAGCTAATATACCAGTTAGCTTCTCATGTCCTTCAGCTACTTTTGTTCAGTTCTCTGGGCTCATTTGTGGTGTCTTGTACATATTTCCTAACATCTGTGGAGGAATCGTGTTACTCTGATTACTGAGGCTGGTGTAGAGTGAACTTCCTGAGGTCAGATACATTCCAGTATTAAGTAACCCACCTTTTTTTTTTTTTTTTTAACCTCAACTCTTGATCTGCTACTTGGGCAAGAAAGTTAACTCTGAAACATTTAAAGCAGTATCCAAATTCTGAGAAGCAATATAATGGAACATGAAATCCAGGCACCTGTACTGTGCTTGTACTGCAGGCTTTCTTGTCTCTCTCTCTTTTAAATTGCAATGAAAAAACCTCGCTTGAGGAGAACATTGGTGAAACAAAGGGAGGAGATACATGTATGGTGTTACATTCCATCTCTGCTTGCTCTTTTTCTCTTTAGGGAAAAGTATTCAAGTTATTACATTAATTAAGAAAACAAAGATCAATTCTTGTGGCAATCTGATTCTCCAGAACAGAGCAGCCACCCCTCTTGGCCAAATTTCTTTAAGAGCTTGGCTGGGGGACAGGTGTATGTAACTGCTGCAGCCGAGACCAAGTTGCAGTGTCAGGAAGCTGGCTGCTTGGTGTCAAGTTTTGTATAAAGCTATCATCTTTGACAGAACTAGTAGGAAAAAGTTTCCTTCAAAGATTAGATTTCAGTATCTCTCATACAGCCATCATTTTTTTGTTGTTGCTTTGCTAGCATAGGGATTTGAAACCCTCCTGTTGAAACTTCGTTTTCTTTTGGAAGAATGCATGAACACCAGAGGAGGTTAGCTGTACAGAACTGAAGACACCATGGTGTCGCTGCACAGTTTACCTAAAAACTTGTAGAATAAAAAAGGGATTGACTGTGGCTCAAGTATCTAAACAGCTTTCACTCACAAATAGCCAAACCAGAAAAACTCTAATCTGATCTTATCTGATATTATTACCTGTGCTGGCACAAGTGCCTGTGCACTTAGCTGGATTAGCTTCCTAATTTGGTGATAAGCATGTGAGAGAGGACAAGACCCCGCTTGTAACAGAGGTGTGTGGGTTACAGTTTCACAGCCGGTATAACTCACTTCAGGTTGCTTTCTTTAAGAACAGTAACAATTAATTAGTATTTGGAAGCACCATCTGACTGGCCTTTGCCCTTTAGCATTAGGATTGAAGTTGTCATAATAAATTTCTTTTTTCTAATGCAGCGCTTGGTATTTGACCTGCCTGTCTTCCATCCGCTAGTAGATCCTTTATCTGGTGAACTGGATGTGAAGAGAGCATTTGCAAAATGGAGGTAAGTGGTAACACATCGGTGTGCAGTTTGAAAGGAGCTTGTTCCTTTCTTCACTCTGTTTTTGTTCTTTTTAGGCGAAATCATAATCACATATGGCAAGTGTTAATGTATGCTCGCAGAGTCTTCTACAAGATTGATACTACTAGTCCTCTGAACCCCGAGGCTGCCGTGCTGTAAGTGTCTTTCCTGCCAATAGACATGGTCTGTTAAGACATTTTTACATAGACTGGCAGAAACAGGAGGTGTCTAAAATGGTTTGTCAGTTCATGGTCTCTACCTCCAGAGCTTCTTGCACTAGGAACTGAAGTTGAGGCTTTGCCAAGCCTGTCTGTGCTTCTAGAGCAAACCTGGGCCTCCTTGCAATTACTTAACATTACTTACTTCCCCCTGACAGGTATGAAAAAGATATTCAGCTGTTCAAAAGTAAAGTGGTGGACAGTGTCAAACTATGCAGCAGTCATTTATTTGATCAGCCCAAAATAGAGGATCCCTATGCAATTGTGTAAGTACCATGAGCAAATTCACTGTGTCCTAATGTCTTGAGAGCAAGTTTGGTATAGCTGTTGATTTGGAGCCTTTCTCTGCTGAGATGGCTGACCTATTTTTTTCTTATATTTATAGCAATACTTTGAATATTCCTGCCCTCATTTCCCTCAGCTTAGTATTGAATGAGTCTTAAATATAATTAGACACTTCTGTTGACTTCTTTTTCCCTAAGCGACCAAAATCTCAACAAAACCCCAAACAAACAAAAGCCCCCAAACACCCCACCTCCCTCAAGTAGAGATACCCATGGAGTAAATATTGCTTTTGGGCTTTCCTGAACTCAATTTGCCTGACTGTACCTTCGGTCATACTTTTAAAATTCTTTTAATCTTGACTGCATGGGGGACGGAGCAGTCAGCTCCATGGTGAATATGAGAAACATTTCATGTAGCATTTGCTGAATTGCCAGTTCTCACTGCAGACAAAAATGAAAACCTAAATATTTCTTGTGGAAAAGATCCATGACAATGTGAATTTAGTTCTCAACTGGGTGTTTTAACACTGAAAATGTGTGCCTCTGGTTTACTTGAAATTCAACAAACTAAACCAAGGAAAATTGCTGCTTTCTGCTCTGTCTATGCTGTAGTTTGCAAAAATGCAACGTAAGAGCTAACTGTCCTTTCTCTGTAGGTTTTCTCCGTGGAATCCAGCTATACATGATGAAGCTAGAGAGAAGATGTTGACTCAGAAGGTACGTGCAAAGTCCAGATTCTCCCCATAGTGGGGGTTTGTTGCTTGATAAGGGAAAAAAGATTCTCTGTCTGCTTGTGATGAGCATGTACTAGCCAGACCTCATTCCACCCCTCTTTTGGATCAGCAGGCAAGCTGAAACTCATTGGGTCTCCTAACGAAGCAGTTGTGTCACTGTTCTAACTTCATTGTGTTAAGCAATTAATCATTTAGCCAGCTAGAAAGCTTTCTTAGTAGAATTGCTGGCACACTTGGCAGATTTTATTTTTTTTGTTGTTTGTTTAGGGAGGAAAAGGGGGGAAAGAAGAAATTTTCTGACTGCCCTCTAGCTTGTCCTGCACTCATCGTGGCAATGACAACTTCTGCATAACCTGACAATTGCCAGCTTCTTTGTTATCTTCTGTTGAGAGATCTCTCATTACTGAATCAAAGCTTCAGGGCTTTCTCATTCTAAACTTTTTGAAGCAGCACAAGCAGAGTACCTTGCTCACATCTCTAAGGCTAATCGCAGGGTGTTTGGAGTTACTTCTGCCACAAAGCACTCTTACCGATACACTAGGAATGTGTTGGTTCATGTGGCTTTCACCCGAGCAGCACCTTGGGTTTAGGGGGAGAGGAGTGGGTTGCTTGGGCTTTTTTATTTGTAGTTATTTCTTAGCATTTGACAAGAGCTGGCACACAGCAATTCTGAGTCTGCACTGAGTGGCTTGACAGGTCAATCCACTTGCAGTGCCTAGGGATTCTGAAATGGTGGCTGGTATCTTTGCTGGACTGGCAAGAAAGTGTGCCCTGAAATTTTTTTTACAGACTTGGGCTTCTTGCACTAGAGCTGTGGTGTGATTTGCTGCAGTTTTTGTAATTAAAAAAAAAAAAAAGTAAAATTTAATTTCATTCTTCCTTGCTGCAAGCTTTAAGTCATGTTCCTGCATGTCTTCTGGCACAAAGAAGATGTTCCTGTTGATCTTAGTACAGTATGCTGCCTGTCAGCTCAGCGTGACAGTGTTCCCAGCTGCCAGAGTCACAGCAGGACTTGAGGCGAGGTGGCCTTTCTCCAGTCTTAGAAAACACAGGAAAATATTTTGATCAGATTCTGACTTAATATTCTTATAAAGATTTAAGAACTATTTTTGATTCTTTTTATTTTTTCTCTTCTCCTTCATACTCTATCTCCTTCTCGTTTATCTTTTAAATCAAAGATGTAACGAAAAATAACAGGTTGAGGTGCTTGAAGTGGAAGGGATATGATGTTGTCTCAGAGATTGATAGCAAACAATGGCTTTTCTTTTATTCTTTTTCTTCGGAGATGCATGTTAATTTCTTTTAAAGCAGAAGCTGACATCTTCTGTAGCTATTGTGTAGTACTTTAGTCACTCCAGCGGTTTGTTGATAGCAGGAAGGGCCCAACTTCTGTGCCTTAGGAGATTTGTTCCAATGCGTCAGTGTAGCTGAGAATGTTCTCTTCCTTTGCTGTAAAATGAAGTTCCCCAATCCTGTGTCCTGTCTTTCCCTTCTGCAGCCCTGGATCCCTGTTTATTATCTGTGTAATTCCTGTGCCTTTGGGAAACAACCAGGCCATTCTAGAACTGCAGGCAGGGAAAGGCTGTGATGTCCCAGTTTCCTGCTGAGCGCACGGCTTTTGCTAGATGATGTCCCATGTGCGGCATGTGATAGGCAGGTGCAGGCTGGACTGCTGCCTCTTGGTCGCTGTTGTCTGATGCGATAGGGCAGTTCTGTCACACAGTGTCGCCTCTCTTACAGAACACGGGGAGAGACAGACCAAGTGCAGGTTTGGTCTTCTTGCTGACTTAATGTACTTTGTCAGGCTAAAGGCTTCCCATAGCATGACAGAGTCTACTCACGTAATTATTGCTTTCTAGAACTTGACGCATCATTGCAGGTTTGCTGTAGTTGGCACGCAGGTGATCTGGTGAGGCTGTAGCAGTGCTAGGCTAGGCTAGCTGGACTAGTTCCTGGTATGCAGAAACCCTGCAAAGCTGTTCTGTTTCTTTGACCTGCTGGAGTAGGTATCTAACTTACTAAGCTGTGTCTTAAACCACTTTCAATCTACAGATGCTTGACGTTGCATCTTTCTTCCTCAACTTAAAGCGTTTGTTTGTTTGTCTTCTAAATTGCAGTAGTCAGTGTCAAATGTTGGTTGCACTGTGTTGGGTAGAAATAGTCACTGTTCAAGTCACTGTGATAGCTGCTCAGGGAAGGACCATCCTTGGAAAGCATTAAGAAACTCCATGATAGAGCAAAGGTATCAGTTGCTACTTTGCCGTATTAATTTTCTTTCAGAAGCCTTCAGTAGGTGTACTCCTCCTCCACAGTATGCCCAGCATTGCAGGGAGGTACGCTCGTTAGAACGTCTTGCTAATGACAGAAACGTTCTGATTTGGATTGACACTTCAGTCTGTAGAACCAAGGATTTTGGCTAGTATCAGTGCAGTGGTGCTGGGCTATGGCCTTCAAGCAAAAGGCACTATTCAAAGAGTATCTTTTAATATTGATGTTGTGGTGGGGTAGTGGTACGTGAACCAAGTTGTTAAACCTGCTGTAACAGCAGGGTAGTTCTACAGATGCCACACACATTGCCAGAAACGAAACCAGAAGCCATTTTACTGCTCCTCTTCAAGGGGACAAAATGATACTAGCCTCTCTTATGCTCGTATTTGCCAAAGGTAAAATGGATGTGGAGGGACTTAAGGGCGTTTGGGTTATGTAATAATTCTGACTTGAACTGTCTTCTGCCTAGAAGAAACCAGAAGATCAGCACTGCAAAAGCATGCACGTCTCTGGCCTGTCGTGGGTAAAGCCTGGCTCCGTTCAGCCGTTCAGCAAAGAAGAGAAGACGATGCCTACTTAGCTCTTCTGGACCATGGTGCACAAAACACTTTCTGTGGGTGGAGGGAATGTACCAGAGGGAGAAACAGCAAAGCAGCAGTTTCCTTCTTGACTACGGATTAGTAAAATCTGAATGGTAGCAGTGACTCCAGTAAACCTGTTCAATGGATTACTGACTCTTAATGTTTTACATATGCATTAGGTTTTAAAGGCTTGCCTGGAGCTTGGAAGTCTCTCTTGAACACTGCAGTGCTTCTACCTGAAGACTGTCTAGGGTGGGTAATTCCTCAGGGCTCTGAAATGCCTGGAGACTTTGGGTTGGTTTTTAAGCTTTTATTTTTTCCCCTCCAGGAATAGCAATTTTTTAAAAAAACCCTTAAATTACAGGCAGAAATATTAGCATTGGAAGTATGAAGCCAGAGGTAAGCTGTGTTCATGTACACTAATATAGCAGAGTTAAACACTATATTTAATGGTTTTAAATACTTTTGGTTTCTATTGTAAATATATTAGGATTTGAAATTGTAAATAAACGGTTCATTGACTCCATTTAGCACTTTGCAGAGATAAAGCTGGGGATGATGTATGATGCATTATTGATTTGTAAATGGATATTGTCACTAAAGCGCACATTAGTCTGACAGGGTGGAAGCAGAATGTCAGGCTTGTTAGACTTTTATTATGTAAACACTAAAATGAAAGTTTTTTAATGGTGGTCTTTTAAGCTAATAAAATCTTAAGAGGATTTTAGGACCCCTAGGTGGTTACTAGGGATAGCTTGACTAATGTGTGTTAATAGTGACATCTTAAAATAAAAAGAAGCTGTGGTCTAGCTGTTGTCCCTCTGTCTGTCTATATTGTAGACATTTAGCGAAGACTGGAACTGGGATGGAAGCACCTGGCTACGTGTGTGCTTGCCTGCATCTGTGTGCAGGGTGTTAACAGGATAACAGGAGCTTAGGTACTGAAGAGACTGGTTAAATACAGTTTTGTTCCACATACAGGAAAACCTTTCTAAAGATGCGTGAGCTCAGGACAGAATCTTTTCACGAGAGCCTTCCTAATGCCGTAGTGTAGCGTTGTGCCTTATTCTTGTCTAATGGGTGCCAAGATTTTCCTATCAAAACCTGTACTGTCAACCCTTTCTGACAGGGCTGGTTTTCCTTTGGCTCCTCATGCCTGTACTGATGGCATTAATGCAAACCTTACTGTCCTGTCACTAGTAGCAGGGGCTTTATATATACATGAGATGGTGGCTGGAGAGGGTGTGTTGTGTGTTTTGGGTTCTCTGGGGTTTTGTGTATTTGTTTTTATCTGACAAGCTAAATCCACTTTCCCTATGCCCTTTGAGAACAAGTTTTTATTTATTAAGGAAATAGACAAAGACTTCCCAAGTCTACCATATACCTAATGATGAATTTAATATACTGTTAAGGATGACTTGAGTGGTTTCTATGCAGAACTTAAGATTGTATAAATTAAGTGCTTGCGCTCTTTTAGGTAGTGTTGAAATCTTACTGCATTATGTTGCTTTAAACCCTTTATAGCTTCTGCCTTTGAGATGCAGCGGTTTCCTGGGGCTACCTGGAATGTCTCTAGTACTGCTGGAGTTCCTCTTTAGACAGAAGAATGCAGCGGGTGTGCAGAGAGCAAGGATCCTCATTAAGGCAGAGAAGGAAGTGGATACAAAGGTGCAGTTCTTGGGGCTATTTTTCCCCTTTAACTCCCCTTGACTTACAAAGTGTCTGTTACAGGACCTCAGTTCTTGACTAGGTGCTAAAATGTTCTTTCTATACCTTAGTATATCCACTTATACTCAGTGTAATGAGAGAAATATAATTTATACTTGTTCCTTTCTGAAAAAATTCAAGGTTAAAGTAAGAGGCATTCTAAGAATAAGTTACCAAGCAGGTGCTTATGAACAACATCTTGTAAACTGTGTGTATGTGAGGTGTGGGTCTGTGTAAACTGAAAGCTCTGGCAGGCTGTTGGAGTCTTGGAGCAGTGGCTGCTGTTAGAAGCCCCTTTATCTGTTTATACTGTAATGCTATAGAGCAGTCAATGAAAAAATAAATGTAAGTCCCCACCAATACTTTTATAAGGATCATTTTTTTTAATATCAGCTTTACAATTCTGAACTCTGTCAAGACTGAGAAAGAGAACTAGAAGTTGTGCCAGCAACAGTGACATCTGCAGCTGGACTTGGCGAGCGAGCCTTCTAGGTCCTGTCCAACCCAACTTGTATTCCAAGTCTTAAAAGATATTCTGAAGCCGCTTTAGATTTCTTTTTGAAACCGTGTTTACACAGTAGATTCCCTCCCCTCCCCCCCACACCCCCCTCCCCCCCCCGCCCCTCCCCCCCCCCCCCCAGGCACTATCTCCCCTAAGCCACAATACTAACCACATCCGCT
>WTSP01016647.1:0-15083 GCA_025331215.1 Actenoides lindsayi | reverse complement strand
GACAATAAAGGTACCCTGGGCAATTAACAAAACTAGTGTATAAAAATGGATACTGGGGAATACAAACAGTTTAGGCGGGGGGCGGGGGGGGGAATAAAAAATAAAAAAGGTGTTGATAGCAATTTGCACAGGACACATTGGAAGGTTGTCATATGAACAAGTTACTTCCTTTTCTCTGAAGAAAACCAGCTTTAACATGCAAGCTGATACACACCAAGGTGGGGGGAAAGAAAAAAAACAAAACAACAAAAAAACCCCAAAACAAACAGCTTACCTTAAAGCCACGATGGAAGTTTAAAATGCAGTGTACTCCAACAGGGGATGTATCAGTCACAGTTTATAGAAAGATAACAGATATTGATGTTTTCCACTTGTTTGATCATTAATGACTTCCACAGAACACAATAATTAATAGTCCAGAACTGCTTCATTCATGGTAAGACTACTTGGCAAATGAATACTTAGAGAACAACAGCTAAGCATCTACTCGGTATGCATCAGCAAACAGGTTTCATAAAATAATTCATTCTCCAAATAATGGAGGAAAAAAAAATTCTACCACACAGTTAACTATCTTCCCTTCCACTTAGTGGGAGAGGTCTATCATATGAAGCTTTCTGTGAAAGAACCTTGCAGACTCAGAGGGAACATGAAATGTTTCAGTTTCTAGTGTTACCTAGACTATCTTATGCTATGCCTTTAAAGTCCCAAACACATAAACAAAACATTTTGATGTGGACATTTCATTTCCCCTTCTTCCCCCAATATTTCTTCCTCAATCCATCCCTTATTCCTTTGAAAGCTTACATGAAGAGGAAAAGCAGGTGAGAAGATGAGCATCTAGTAATTTATTTATTTTTTTTAAACAGCATGAAAATGCAGCAGCAGGTTTTAAAATTTATATAGCTTAAGATACCACCACTTTGCATTACATGATGGCAATAAAACAACTTGCTTAGTTTCCTTCTGTAACACCCACACTGATATTCTGTTACCACACTATCCTGATATATTCGGGCAATGACATTCAGTCCCATATTCCGGAAAAAAATAAAACAAAAACATGCAAATGTCTCACTGCTTCCTGCAGATTCATTACCAGAATTCAAATGCATTGCCAACACATGGCATTGGCAATATATTAGCAATTCAAGGCTCCTCTGCTAAGTCCTAATAAAAATCACTTTAGGAACAAGTTAGCAATGGCCAAGGAGCTGAAAAACTTTGCAACACCTGGCTATACAATGACTTGGACCAGTATACCTGTCAAGCATAGGTTATTTAAGAAAAGGTTTACGTGAACCAAATTAACTTAAATAAAAATACAACTTTATAATTTGCATTGACTTATTTGAGCAGCTTACATGCATCACCTGAGTTTCACAGGATCAACTATGTCCTAACGTTGTGGTTAAGTTAAATTTGTTTGAAAAGTATTGTATGTTAAATTCTTTATAAATTATATGTAGTTACCAAAAAGTCAAATAAAAACATTTTCTAGGCTGTCTGCTGGAGTAATGACTTTTTAAACAATTTCTAAGCACACAAGAATTACTCACTTGTGACACCCAGTACCAATATAACAGTCTCTTCTATTCAGTAGTAGAGCATTAAAGTAAGCAGTTTTCTAGCAGACATCTCTCATCTGACCCACCACCATCTTAACAAAACAGTATCTGTTATACACAAGCAGTTGGATACCACATAACATTGTAAACTGAAGAGAAATGGACCAAAAGAACAGACAAGACAAGAGGAAAAAAATAATCATGATTTCTAAGGAAAAAAATGTGGAATTATGTATTTTTGAAGAACAAGATTTAAGTTTTCTAAAATATGTTTAAATGGTTTATATTTTATTTTTCTAGCTGGGTCTAAAGACCTAGTGATGACATTTTCATTTTGGTAATCACCACTGAGTTGAACTTTTAATATTCTTTTACTTCGTATGAAGAAATATTGTGCCTTTTCTAAATAAGAAAAAAAGCGCTATTATCTCACTTTTCATGTCATATTTTTGGAAGGATTTAGGACACACGGAAAGAACAACTGGCATTTATTTGCAACACCTCAAAACACAAGACTCACAAGACAGAACAGGTAGGGTACATGGCACACTTCATCAGTGCACTATATTTTTTAACTGCATCTGTCAAAGGACATCACTACAGCTTACAGACTTTGTACACAGAGATCACAGTAAACAGCAAACCACAATAGCAACACAGTAAGATGGAGAAAGGGAAAAACTAGGGAAAAAGCTGGTTAAGTACCTTTTTTTCAGATGAAACTACTGAAAAAGTCATTCTTGTTTCCTCAACCCCTTCTGCCATCGCTACAGCCCTGCTCTACTTTTCTGTGTATGAAACAAAATAGCTATCAGTAATCCAGGAGCAATAGCATCTGTACAAAAGCCAGTCATCAGTTTCTTATCTGGCAGGTTGCAAGGGACTATACAACAGTCTTCTAGATAAGCATTAATTTCTTACTATCCCTCTATATTAACAGGGGAAAAAAAACCCCAACAAAACAGTGAAGCATTTCAAATAGCAGGGGAGAAAGAGCCCAATATGACCACACACACCTAAATAGATTGCATAAAATTTGCATCTGACTGTCTTTTCATCACACTCAAAGTTACATTTGATGAAGTAATCCACAAATATAAGCGACCGAATTGCCAAGACAGTCATTTTGTCAAGTTACATATGTTAGATTACGAAAACATACGTGTATGACAAACTTCAGAGACTCATTTTTCCATTCTAGTGAGAGGAGGACAGCTTTATTATTGAAGAGCTTGGGCATTCAATTTCTTTCCCATTTATCACAGAATTGTCTAGAAGAAAAATATCCATTAGCAGAAAATGTTACTGGTTATACAGATGAATATCCTTTTCTATCTCCTTGCACCTTCTAGGAAGTGAATGCCACAGAAAGGACACAAGACAACTATATTTTTTTAACCTTTGATATCTCGGTGTTTAGACAAGTGAAGAAACATCAGAAATCACATCCACTGTCACATCACATAAGGCCTGAAGTTACATTTTAACGTGTAAATGCGGCAAACTAAGCTTAGTATGTAGCCATTAAAACAGATAATGCCTTCCTCAGGTGAAAGAAAGTAAGGGAATGGCAGAGGTTGTTTTTAACCCCTTTCCTAAAAGAAGCTCTATGGGCTTCACACACCTTGAGAGAAACGGCCAAAAGAAGTTACACGCCACAGTTTTATTCTCTGACAAAACCAGGTTAACAGACCTAAAGTTAACACACATGTCCTCTTTCCTCCTACTTAAACATTCAACACGAAACTTAGGTACACTAAATCTGTAGCATATGTAGCACTTTCACTCTCCTGTGTACGTCATTACATACAATGGCAGCGAGAGCCTCATTTCACATTAACTGAAATAGTTCAGGGGTTCCAAAAAGAGGAGGAAAGAAACAGGAAAATAAAGCTTTGCGTATGATGAAAGGAGTTATTTTCAAGTTTTACCCTGGTAGAACAAGAACGTACACAGACTGCTGCTTCCCCCACCCCCCCTTCCTCAAAGAGATCAAATCACTTTCAATCAGTCACACGCTCAAGGCAAACGCATCACTTTTTGCCTTTGGATTTATTTCCTCTCTTCATGATATGGCCACCTCACAGCAGCTCGCCCAAAAATAAATTAAAAAAAAAAAAGAATTAAAAAGAATAAAATGTCAGGCTATGGAAAGGAGAAGCAGCAGTAGAAGAGGGCAACAGGCAGATCCACAGGAGAGCTCTGCCTCCTTGTGGCTCAGCTACCCACCGATCAGATCGCTTCACTCGCTCCATCACACCCGGGAAAGCTGGGGAGCCAAGACAGTAAGAAGCTTCTAGTTCAAGGTGGCTTGGTTTTCTTGGGGGTTGGGGTTTGTTTGCTTTTTGGATGGGGTGTTTTGGGGCTTTTTTGGTTTGTTTTTGTGTTTTGTTGGGGTTTTTTTCGGGGGTGTGTGTATGTATGTGTGTATTGGTTTTTCAGCTTTTTTTTTTTTTTTGATGAAAAAGAAAGATGTTTCTAATTTCAAGAAGCACTGGCAACAGTTACCTGCCTCTCATTTGATTTTAGCCTCCTCCTCTAGATAGCAAAGATGGGGTGGGAGGGGACTTAAAACATTCTTTATCTGGCAACAAAAGCAAAAGCTCGTCTGCACTTTAGCACCTAAATCCAGAAGGCTCCAAACCTTGGCTCAGCTGTGGGCTTAACCTAGCAAGCCTCTCTTGATGCCTTCGCTTTCAACTGTAAACCACCTTCCTGCCTCCAGGTCTCCTTCAAGGTACACCCAAGAGGATTTCACTCTTGGCAGCAGCGAAGCTTTTGGTGCTTTCATGCAGACATTCCTCTGTCCTGCCTGAAGGGCTCAATTACATGGGGCTACTTTCTTAATGACTAGAAGAGTAAGATCTTTAGAAAACAGATGGGGTTTTTGGCTGGCTTTTTTGTTTATTTTTCAATCCAGTCACTCTATTGTGCAAGAGCTTAGTGGTTAAAGAACTCGGAACCTGTGTGACAAATACACAAATTCTAATTCCCTTCGGTCTTAGGAGGGGATCACATCAGGATGATTTTGGCCTGAGAGGGTATAAGTAGCTTTCTAACCATCTTGCCGAAGCTGCTCCATTTTGTGCAAGTCTGAGACATGAATCATTTTTGCTACAGGTTAGGAAATTTGTCCACAAAAAGAAGGGAAGTTCCAGTCTCCACACCAAAGGCTTTTTAATATAAAACACATTCATTGAACACAAAAGCAGTCCACATTTTTCTGTCTCACAACTGTTGGGCTTGCAATTTGCCTCCTTCTGTGTCACAGCCTCTGTTCTGGGAACTGTTTCTCTAAACAAGTGAATCAGATTCACTCTTTCCAATCTACAACCCAGTGATCTGTCTGGAAAAGGAGTGAACTGAACCCATGTCACTCTCATTCTTACAATCATTTTAATTACAGATTCACCGGAGGTGGGAGGGAGGGGGAAGAGAAGATATTTCTTCCCCCTTCAAGCACATTTGAATGAAAAAGGTTGTCACACCCTAAATTCCAGATGTGGAAAACATCATTTCTTTCTACTACAGTTTTTATGCCTAGGTCCAGAATGAGAAGCCTTGCATCTTCCCTTTTTATTACTATTATTTACACATTTACCAATGAGACAGCTTCTACTTTGTGTACTTTAGACCCTTTCACACCTGCTCAGCTCCTACCAGGCTGGAGTACTGCACACAGGGCTGTGGATTCCAGCACTGTTGCCAGGGGCCAAAAGCTTAGGCAAAGCTGTACCACACACCACAACATCCAAATACCTTCATAGGCCTCATTAGAAAGGTTGTAAAAATGGAGAACCAAAATAAGTAGAAGCTTACATTAACTCTGACACTACTCCGACAAGAAAAGCAAAGAGAAAAAACAAACAAAACCAAAAAAAACCAACAACAAACACACACACACACAAAAAAAAATCCACCCACAAACCACGCTCTCTTACTTGGATGCAATCCTGGTAAAGGACAAACATCTTCAATTCTACTGAAGACAAAGGAAATTAGTGGTGTTTATCAACTCATGGGACTGGCTGCCATACCAAACAAGTCCAGTATATCTGGATAACATGCTAGGTCTATGTAGGGAAGAAAAATCATTCTTATGGAAAAAAAATAAATCCATTTGTATAACCAGATCTGCAATTAACATGCAAATTACTTACACCCATGAAGAACTATCCCCTCCTGGCTTTTGTAATTTTACAGATTGAACACAGCAGAGACTTCACTTTATTAAAAGTGATGTTCTTCTGTAAGCAACTGTTTCCATTATACTGAAATAGGGGGCAAGTAGTAAGGGCTACATGAAGTCATACACACCAAGAAATTTACTACAGCAGGGTTTCTGTTCATAAGTTTAAGACAGTTTGTGTTTTTACTTTATACCAGGGTCTGACACTAAGTTAATAAGCCTTTTATTGAGATTCAAAAGCTATTACATTACACACATCTTTCTCTACTTACATTTGCTAGCCTATGCTGAGGCCCAGGATTAAATTTTACGCTTCACTGACAGAAAATAGAATCCTAAATCACCAATCCACATGTAATTGTTAATTTCCCCACTTGTTTCTTGTGGTCACAGTACCTACTTTCTTCCTTAGCACCACCTTACTTTAAACTTTCACATTATTAAACCTAGCACTGAGCTTCAGCTCAAGCCTATGAAATGTCTCATTTTCTTTAAATTATCTTTACTAAACTCTCCAAATTACCCAGGCCAGTAAGGTTTACTACATTTTGTGCAGTGATTACAAACATACTACTGAAACAAGTATCAGGATCATAGATCTCTTCAAACCATAATAAAAACTCCTACTAATAACAACAATAAACAGCAGCAGGTTCTAGTAGATTAAGCACCAGACTCAGAGAAACTGTTTTCTTTTCTATTTTATTCTCACCTAGTCTTCTAGGTGACCTTGGGCAAATCACTATTCCTGTTCCCCAGCAGTAAAAATGAATTGAACAGAGTTGCAAATCTGTCTGGAAACTCCAAATGAAACACACCATAAGAGTTAAAAATATACTTCCTTATCTGCAGATATATTTGCCTTGATAGCTTTTCTTTATCCCATTATACAGCAGCAGCAGCAGCGTAAGATTGCTTTTGCTTCTCATATATACTCCGGTGGTTCTTCAAGAAAGGCTTTAGGCTAATGCCTTACTTTTTATCACATGCTTGATCTATTTCTGCTATGGTATCTACTTTGAAGGACCAAGAGCTTGTATTTAGGAATACACACTTCACACTTTAATACATTACGTCAAAAGTTGCTGTTGAACACATCCCTAAGCTACAGGGAGATAATAAAATAGGACACATCAGAACAGAGAAACAGTTATCAACGAGCAGCGACTCATTCCCTTGCTCGTGTAAGTAATCTTTAGAGTCATCATGCAAGTATTTACTTCCACAACCTGATACAGGAAGCAATCATCAGCAGATTTTGACCAGGAATGTATGCATTGATGAATCCAACTGCATCAAAGCAGCATAAAAAAGATTCCTCTCCTTATACACTACTAGACTTAAGAAACACTACTTTTTGTTTCACAGCAGACTACCATTTGTTAGCATATAACACCGCTTAACTGTGGTGCACTTTGCTCACTTGCCCTCTTCCCACTTCTGGGTTTGTTTGGTTGGGTTTTTTTCAAATGACAAGTCTAAGATATTTTTCCACCTTTCCTATTTCAAAATATAAAGCTTAAACAACAGTTTCTAAAAGCTCTTTGCTTTGCTAGTCTTTGAGAAGAAAAAAGCCCATTAAAAAAACCAAAAAAGTCACTTAATCATAATTAATATTTCTAAACAGTTAGCGGACAAAGTTGCCACTTCCCACATCATGCCACAAAAAAACCTGTCTTGATTGACACAGACGTGAACTATGACATACTTAACTTCCAGCTATCTTCCTGATCAATGAATTATTTCAAGCCATTGAAAAAAATTACTTAATCCGATAGACAGAATAATGAAAAATGACTCCTCTCCCGGCAAAAGACAACTTCTGAACATCAGTAACCAAGCCGTAAAAAGAAGAGACAGACCTTCCAACCAGACCTGAAACGTGACAAACCCAGCTATTTCCTGAACTATTGCAAAACCGATCAGAAAACGATGTCTTTCAGGGGTAGCGCTGAGGAGAAAGGAAAGCGCTGTGCATCCAAGAGAGAAAAGAAAGGGGAAATTGCATTTGCAGCTCGGATCCTCGCGTATTCTCTAGGTAGGAATACGAGTCCAAACGACTCCGGTGCCAGCGGGGGAAGGTAGGAAGAGGCAGATATTATCTGCCGGGAGGAGAGCGGAGCCGCGGCGGGCCGGGCCCCCCCCTCCCCCCCATCAACTTCCCCCGGCCCGGGACGTGGCCGGCCGCAGTTGGACAGGGAGCAGCGTGACGAGGCTGAAACCGGTCTGAAGTCCACAAAGAAGCCGTCTGCCTCCGGGAAACGGGACGGGGAAGGACGGGCGGGAAGCAGGACGGACGAATAGGGGAAAAGGAGAAGCCCGGGGGAGTTTCACGCTGCCTGAAAGCGAGCGCTGCCCGCCCCGCGAGGGTCAGAAAATCCCCCGCGCCAGCCCTGCTCCCGCCACGGGCACCAGGCAGCGACGCCGCCGTTCCCGGTCCAGACCGGCCCGAGTTCCCCCCGCCGCCGGGGCAGGGACCGGGCGCACCTTCCCCGCCCGCCCCGCTCCGGGCTAAGCTCTCACCTTCCTCCCGCCGCCGCCGGCCAGCGCGGCGCTGCCGCCCGAGTACATGTAGTAGGCGATGCCCAGCACCCAGAGGAAGGCGAAACAGAGCAGCAGCCGAGACCTGCGCCGCATCCTCCCTCCCGCGCCGCCGCCAGGCCACCAGGAAACGGCCAGCAACAGCCGCCGCCTCCGCTCCTGCCGCCGCCGCCGCCGCGCAGGGTCAGGGGGCAGAGGGCGAACGCCCGCCCCCCGACCAATCCCGCGCCGCCCGGCCCCGAGGGGGGCGGGGCGGGGCGGGGCGGGACTACCGGCGTCGCCATGGTTGCAGCACGCCGGGCCGCCGGTTCCTCCCGCCCGCGGTCCCTCCCTCCCGGGCCGGGAGCCGCGCACCCGTCCGGTTCGGCCCGGCCCCGCCCACCCACCCCCCCTCTGGCACCGGTCCCTCCTTACCGGCGGCTGCCAGGCTCCCTCGTGACTGCCTGAGGGGCGCTCGCTGCCGCAGCCCCGTGAGATGGGATCCACGCGCCGCGGCCAACGGGCGGGGGGCGACGGCTTCCCCCTTCTCCCCCTTCCCCTCCCTGAGGCAGCGGGGCCGCCTCGCTCCGGCAGCGCCTTCCTCGGCTGCGCCTTCCCCCGAAGCAGGCGGCCCGCGCCCGGAGCGGCGTGGGGCGAGTGCCGCGACGTGGCTTCGGAGCCGCTCTGAGGGCCGCCTCGCGGACGCGGTGCTCTCCGGGCCCCCGCCCGCCGCCTCCCTCCCTCTCCCTGCCTCGGGCCGAAAGTGGCGGCCAAGTGTCTGTGGCCGCCCTCCGAGAAGCGCTGTGCGGGGTCCCTGCGGAGCTGGAGCGTGGGCAGCGCCCGGAGCGGGACCGCCGACAGGGGCCGTGCTCCCGGCTCGCGGGGTTTGCTGGTGGATGCGAGCACCGCGGTACACCACTGATGTGCTGAACGCTCCTCTTTCGGTTTGTCTCTTTCCCACCCGTACCGGAGGATTCTGTAGAGACCCGCAAGTCCGCAGAAACTCCAGACTGGCCACCACAAGTCGTGTGCCTCTCTCTCTCCCTGCTGCTCCCACTGAACAGCAGGGAATGGAGAATGTGCTTTAAGGAAGTGCCGTCCTTGAAGTCACTTAAGGTAGTGAGGCAAGTCTTCACTGAACCTCAGAGGTGAGAAAGCAAAATCATGTTGGATGGTGTCCAGTGTTCTCTGTGTGACAGTTATCTGCATCTCGTTTGGTAAGTCTCTGCCTTACATTGAGAGATTCTTCCAAGGCTTTGTGGGAGACGTCAAAGTTCTGACCACCCCACCATCCCACTGAGGTCACACACCTGCTCTCCTTGCACTTCTGGAGTCACTGCATTATAGTAGTGCCCAACCTGGAAGGATGGTCACCCCTATGTGGGCCCAAAGGGAGCTCTGGGTGACAAGCAAGGCTCCGGTCTCAGGGGCTGGTCTGTTGAGATGGGGTTGTTGACTGGTAAAATTACCTTTATTTCTTCCTACCCAGTTCCACCCTTAAACACATCAGGACAACTGCTATACTGCTGCCAGCTCTCGCTGTGGATCACTGACTTGTGCGTGCAGAGCTCGTGTTGCTGTTTTCCATGCCACTGAGTTTCTTGTTGTTTGGCATTTGCCACTATCTCATCCCACTGTGAGACATGAATAAATGAGAACACAAAACTAAGAAGGGAAGAGACACATTCCCTAACAGTCAAAAAACACCTCTGTTTCAGAGCCACAGTGTCACAGAATCGCAGAAATATTATGGTTGGAAAGGAATGCTCAAAGCAGAACATTTCTGGTTTTCAAAGGTTTCCTCTGTCATCTCACCACGTTTTAACCAATAGGCTGTTGACTGTCACCCATTCTGGTTGTATCCCACATCTCTATCCTCCTTCTCTCCATACTGATGCCAGATCTCTGTCAGTCCAGCTGCACCAGCAGCTACAGAGCCTCTGCAGAAGACTGTTCCCCAAGCCATGCCAGGATGTGGCAGGGGTCTGGCAGAAATTCTGTTGCACAAGCAGGAAAAGATCCAGCAGCCGAAAGAAATGGCGTCAAAACCTCACCTGCTCACCAGCATGAGTCTCTCTGCTGACGGTCTTGTCAAGAAAGTGATTCATGCCGGTGTTGGCACTGCCTGGGCAGAAGTTGTCTGGCATGTAGAGATTACAGTGAACAACGGCAGACCTTCCCACCTGCCAGAGCCCTGATGGAGAAAATGGATGGGTGAAAAGACAAAGGAAGAAATCCCAAAGAAACATTTGTTCAGGGAGTGTAAAATAAAATAAAGAGATCTCTTTCTTCAAAGCAAATGACTCTTTCAATAAACTCAGCATCACAATTCTTGATTTTGGAGGGAGTTGGAGAGAGACACCCAATATGTGAAAAATACAAGGTTTTGAATCAAATAACTGGCATCTATTGAAGTGAGGCACACTGGAGACTATGGGCTGCTGGGAGATGCACAGATGTTCTGGGTGAGAGGTTTTGATTTATCCAAAAAGTGTTTGATGCAAGTGAGAGCAGTTGCTGTAAAAGCACTGATTGTGCTTGCATCTAAAAAGACACACACACACACACACCATCCCAAAGGCTAAATTTTAATTAGCAAGGTTTTCTATACAATTCAGAGCACTCTCAGCAGCCCAAGACTGCGAACACCCTGACGAACTCCTGCCGCTTAAGCTCTGCAATCAACTAGACATGAGATGAAGAAGCAGCTTCCCTGCTGCTG
This sequence comes from Actenoides lindsayi, assembly GCA_025331215.1. Lineage (NCBI taxonomy): Eukaryota > Metazoa > Chordata > Aves > Coraciiformes > Alcedinidae > Actenoides > Actenoides lindsayi. The sequence continues at coordinate 4,084 of WTSP01016647.1, read as the reverse complement.
GGGAATTCCTTCATCAGTCAGATCTGCTGAGGGAGGGGGTGCTGTGCATGTCATGCTTCCCCACAGAAAACATCACACTCTTGCGTGTGTAAAGTGCTCAATTCTGGAGCAATAATCCCATTTGACTTTACAAAATCTGAAGGCCACTTACTCTTTAAACATCTTGCAATGCCTACAGTACCTTTTCTTGCCCTTTTCACAGTCTAAAAGATCTTGGGACAAACTTCAAAGGTCTCCCTGCAGCCCCAGGTATTTTCACTGATTTTAGCAATGTGCTTAGATAGAGTTTTCCCTTTCTAGCAAAATTAGTCAGCCATGCATGTACAGAAAATCCTTCTGTAGCTGCACGCTTCACAAGCTTTCCGAAATAATCCACTGCACATGCTCAATCATAGCTTTCAAAGGTTTGTAACTCAGTCAAATCAAAATTAATTTCTTCTTGAACAAGCAAATACACGTCTAGTTCAAGGAAGCCTTCTTCCATGTCAGAGTTCATTGTTCAGCTTTCTGCTGATAAAGTTACAGAAATGCTCAAAAAAGGCTGCGAAAACCAATTCAGCTCAAGAAACACTTCCCCTCCCCTCCCCACTCTCCTGATATTCTGAACTGGCTGAACCAGTTTTGTTCAAATCTTTCCAAAATATTCACATTTGGACAAAGCCCCAATCTGGCAGATTTCATCCTGAATCATTTATATTTCAGAGACCACAGAAAACATAGAGGTTTAGAATGGAAAATGTTACATCACTTTAACTCTAGGAAAAGCTATTACAACGCATTCGCATGCACATACCTCTTTGCCTCCCAAGTCCTAATGTGTTTAGTCAGCAAAGCAAAAGGGGGGGGGAGGCACTTCAATTAAAGCAAAGAATTCAAGAAAAATGTAAGATATTTTAAAATTATTCTTCCTGTGCATTTCAAAAGAAAATATTAGCATATTTTAAGAACAACATTACTAGAATGATTCACGGCATATAAATGCTCCTGTATTAACCACAGCCCTTCAAACAAAAGAGAGATGAAGCATGTGAGAGTACAAATAGGAGTGAAATTTGCAGAAGGAATCATCAAAACTTTGCCTTTGATCTGTAATGCAGACACCTAGATTTGATGGGCCAAATTCTGCTCTACTTAGCTAGGGTGTAAGCCAGAGGGAATTTCACCTAATTTATTTGAGAGTGGGTATAAAATCAGACGCAACCACAATCAGAGTCTAATTCAGAGCGTTAGCATTCATCTTCTTGTAACTAAAGACCATGAAAGTTGCTCATCCTTCTCCGGAGTTAAATGACCTCATCAGAGTGAACAACTCCTCAGACAGTGCAAATGGAAAGCACTCCTCACCTTTAGGAATAAGTGAGTCAGTCCGTTACTCATGCAAACAATCTTGTCCTTGCAAAGACAGGAAGGAGGATTTTCAATAAGGTCTAAAATACAGAAAAATAGGTTTTAAAAACTTAAAAGAGCCAAAAAACTGATCAAGATGCCTGAACCACTTTGATACAAGAAAGCTAATATGTTGCTGATCCATCTCAGATTACATGCTTTCAGACCTATGCAGTTATGTCAGAAAGCGAATCGTTCCTCCTCATGAGAAAGGTTACTCATTAGCCTAATTTAAGATATTTTATAGCGTAGAAATGACACATTAACGTGAAATTTAAAATACATCTGCAGGGGATATAGGTCTATTAATGCCTCGAGAGCTTGAGCTGAGTCCTCAGAGTTTGTGTTTGTAGTGCAAGAATTGCATTTGTAGTGAAAGATCCCGATCCTGGAAACATTTATGCAAATGTTTAACTTCATTCAGTGCATATTCCCACTGGAGTCAGTTGGACTACTCAGACGTTTAAAATTATATGCTCATGGCTGAGTACTTGCAGGATTAAAGGTTAAGTGCAGCTAGCAGGTCTGAAATTCTGTGTGGGTGTTTTGCAATTCCTCACTGCACAGTGGTAACAATGAGAAACAGACTACTTCCCAAGCTAAAGACTTGGGAGTCAACATGTCCTTTCCATCTGTTTAGATGCCAAGAACTATGTTTGTTTAATTTTTCAGCACAGTTTCTGATGCTACCCAGAGTAGGCAGACGTGCTGGCAATAGTATTCAAAAGTGGCTCACTTCCAGAAAATCGTGTTACCCTCCAAGAATGTTTTTTGAGCTGTTAAAACCCCAAGTAGCAAATATGGTATCATGCACATTTTACCTTGAAAACAGTGTGTCACCTTGCCCAACCGAAAGGTTTGCCATGCAAGGTTCGAATACATTCAGACCTTTTAGAACTAAAGCTCTCTCATCCTATCCTTTGATATCAAGAAGATATCTCCACTTCTGAAGCATAAAGCAACGGCTATTTCCTCTTATAGCAGGGCTTTCTTGCTGTTTCCTCATTAGAGATTAATCAACACATTACATCATGCGATGCAGATATTGTAAATGCTGCATTTCCTCACATGGGCTTGCAGTACTAGCTTAAGCCCTTGTGCTTCCAAGGCAAATAATCCAAATCTGGAAGCCCTTCCCCTCTATTAAATAAAATCTAAGGTTCAACATTCCTTGGAGTTGTTCAGTTCTACAAAGAGAGGAAACAGATTCTTTTCCTATGGGTGGTGAAGGCAAAGAAAGAACAACTCAGCCTTTGGTAGGCCTCCCACTAAAGATGGCAGAAGCCAGTAGAAACTGTAGTCCCATTGCCAACTATTCTTCCTGAGCTGAGTCACTCAGCGTATTGGACTGAACTTCAGCAGCATAAAACAAACCTCTTGTGGCATTCTGTAGGCTGAGGATCAGATATCAAAATGTAATACGGCTCAGAAGCATCTTTCGTAGGAGAGTGATGACAGATGAAAGAGATAATCGGCCATGGAGAGAGACTTGCTGAAACAATGACCTCACCTTTGATTGAGGTAATTTGATCCCCCTTCATTGCATTTATCCGAATTCTGAGGGTCATGCTGGAGTCTCCTTAGCTGCCAGACATGGCAGAGACTGATGATCTATGGTCTGAGACAGGGCAGGAAATTCCATCCTTTCCTCTCGAGTAAGACTATGTTGCAGTGGTGTGCAGCTGCAGCACTGTAAGTCATTTGAGGCTAGGGGTAAACACTGCATGCTAATGCATAATACAAAAGTCTATTTTTGATCAACAAAGACAAATGTGAACACATCACACAATGGTGCTCTAATCTCAACTGATACTTTGTCTATTCAAATTCATAATCCAAATAAGTAAGGCCACACTCAAGTAATTTGAGGTTATCCATCTATGACACAGCTTTGCTACAGCAAAGCATAGAAAATACAGCTAAATTACCACACAGTAAGATTCCTGGAGAGCAAGAAACAGGTTTCCCTGAGTCAGTGTCCTACTAGAAGCAGGTTTTGCTTATCTCTTTAAATAAAGTCTTTCCTAGCTAATTGCACTATCATCAACTCACCACAGGGAATGTGAAAGAATAAGAGATAAAGAAAGAAAAAAATGTAAAGAGGACTGAAGGAGGTGTGGTAGGAGGGGAGGTGAGAGTACAAGGAAGCAACACAGGATTTTGCCTTCCAAAATTGCTGCACCATATTCAGCCTGTCTCTCTGCAATGTCTGAACTGATAAGACTGATAAGTGATTCAAATCTCCAGTGCCTCAGGATGTCAGACCCTGGCTTCTTGTACAGACAGCACGGAGAACCTGATGCTTGACAAGTGCTCAACCTAGGTATTGCAAATGCTTCTCTTCAGTGACTGTATATGATTCAGAGGGGCAGAGAGAGAAAACATTTCCTTGCTGTACAATACTACACTTGATCTTAGCCAAAAGGCCGAGAAGCACACAAATCTATGGGACTGGATGGGTTACACCCAAGGGTGCTGAAAGAGCTGGCGGATGTGCTTGCCAAGCCACTTTCCATTATTTATCTGAAGTCCTGGCTAACTGGGAGGTCCCAATGGATTGAAGGTTAGCAAATGTGATGCCCATCTACAAGAAAGGCAGAAAGGAGGATCCAAGTAACTATAGACCTGTTAGTCTGACCTCGGTACCAGGGAAGGTCATGGAGCAGATCATCTTGAGTGCTCTTACAAGCCATATAGA